>SKCR01037332.1:0-69030 GCA_019454045.1 Zanthoxylum bungeanum | reverse complement strand
TTAATGCTTAAGTATTTTCATTACGGACTTACCGCGACGGTAATAATACTATAGCCGATCTGTTTATCTACTTCGTGTCGAAACTCTAAAGTTTCCGAATTGTGTTCTTCAAAAGAAACACATAACCATAACGTGATGCCACAATCCGTTAAGGTCACGAAATATTCATGTTCACATCTAGCCTAGCTAGATATGGGCCCACTACTTCACCATGAATAGGGCTAACAGATCGGTGGCTTTTTATACTATTATCAAGTAAATAGTATTTTAGGTACTTTACTTAATAAACTAGATTCGCAGACCTTATTTGAATAGTCAAATCAGCCCTAGTACCCACTCTTCAAAGGTGTGAATATACGAGTCCTCGTTTAATTGTGTCCTAGACAACATGCCATAAATAAGTCTCTATTGATCAAATCAATTTGAGCTATTTATTTGTCATTTATATGTTTGAGATTTTATTATATTCAAAATATAAATTCTGTTATTTACATCTAATGTATTTATCTCAGTATCATCTTTATATAATAAAACACTTTATGTTTTAGAATATAAAGGTTCACCCGCAGTGGGTTAAACACTGATAAAGAGATAATGTTTCTAGTCAAACTAGTTACATTATAACAGTTCCTAATTTAAGTACACACCCAAAGGGTAGTTCCTAAACTTAGGTATCTACGGTCGAAACAGCGACTTTCATCCCGTTTCCGATTCGTAGAGTAATCTCAGCTTGAAGTCAGTATCCTGCTCAAAGCAGATTCTGAACATCAATACATATATATTTTATGTTTCCACACTAAGTATTTAAATCTAATTTCAATACTAGTAGTGAACATAACTTTGACAAACATTTTTAAAGTTAGAGCCTCGCCCTTCTTTAATTCCTTCGTGTCTTCCATATCCAAATGGCAGTCACTTTGGTATATGTCAATTATCCTTTTCAATATTTTAGGAACCTTAGGCCAAGCCTTGGGTTTTTAGAATATCGAAACGATGTGCACCGTGTGCTACATGCCCAATTGCAAACTTTGACTTTATCTCCTCTAGAATAGTCAATTAATTCTTCAAGAATTATAAATTGCAATTTTAATACTTCTTAAATCAAAAAATTAGATTTATGACAAGTATATTAAATTAAGCATTAAAGTCATCATCACATAAATCTTCCAAAGATTTTATGCTCTACTTATATTGCTTAATTTTGGGCTTAAGGTATATAAGTTATTTTATCAAATAAAGTAACCTATTATTTATTCTCAATTTGAAAATTAAATCATTTAAAACATTTAATCCAATTATATATTTTAAATATTCAACTTTTCAATTCTTTCTTGATTTCAATAGTCCAACTATTTAATCATTTTAATAAGGTACTATTTATTATAATGATTACAATAATCCAATTATTTAATCACTATAATTTTAATATTGATTACTATAATCTAATTATAGAATCAACTATCATTTTAATTCAATTATATTGATTACTATAATCCAATTATAAAATCAACCATATTGAATGAGTTTGTATATAGTCCAACTATATATAAAATTTTTTAAAACAACATAAAATATTAGTCCAACTAATAATTTTGATTAATATGACGAGTGATATTTGTTTGAGCGCGTATGGCGAGTAATTGAACGAATGTTGCAAATTCAATACTTGCCTCCCACTATTTTTCGTCGAGCCTCTAACCCTCTGTGGAGTACTCGGGAAACCGTGTTTCCTAGTGGGCTAGGATCCTATTAAATAACATACAACCTTGACTTTGGCCAACAAGCTGTATGCTATTAACTAGGTAGATCTCACAGATCAATTGGATCCAATCCAATTCCTAGATCTGGTTAGGTGGACATCCAAGTCCTAACATATTACTTATGCCAATGTATCTAATACATTTTCTTAACCTTATCCTCCGAATCATCTAGGCCTTGGCTTCGGCACAACAAACCTAATGATTCCAGTTAAGCGGGACCCATTGACAAGGAAAGTTTCGTAATCAATGTCGTTGGACAAGAAGTGATCTTGACTTTGGCCAACAAATCACAACTTGGACAAGACACCGATGTGGAACAAAACCCTCATGATTCAAATACATCCATAATTGACAAGGTCTTGACTTTGGCCAACAAACCAATGCCAATCGGATCTTGAACAAGAATCATTCAATGGAAGGATAATCGCTTAATATAGAACGAGGGTTTTTCGCGTGCAAATTGGCTACCAATTTAATTATCTTTGTTAAGGTCTCATCATCATACACCCTTAAACATGCATTCTAAATACATAATAAAGCGAGTATGAAATAAAATAATAATGATATGCGGATGGATACTTTACACATTGATCCTAGATCAAATCTCTCCCTTTCTCACTCAAGCTAGCACTAGTATTATTTCTACCCGTTACACTACACTTCTAAAGAAACCTCATATACATAGAGGGGAATAGATGAGAAGAGAATACAAAGAGAATAGAGGTGATAAGGCTGGACTCGCAGGTCCAATTTAATAAATCGAATTCATTACAACAATTTCTAAAATTGCCCCACCCATCTAATATCCATCCGATATACATTATTCATGCATCACAACCATGTATTCACTCATATAAGCATGCTATCAATCAATCTAATCAAATTAATAATCTGATAATTATGTGATCATCCAATGTTCAAACAACGATTTGATTTTGTTCGAGTCAAACTCGTTTTTGCGGATAAGTACTTAAAGTACAAATTCTAGAATTAAATTAAATTACACAATTAAATCCAATTCAATTTGTATTTAATTCTAATTCACTATTTAATTCCAAATTAAATAACACACTTTAATAATAACCCTTTTCGACTTAAACTCCAAATTTAATCGCTACGGGTCTCAAAGCCCGATTAATATCCAATATTAATTTAATTAAAGTCTAATGGGCTTTTAATTAATTTCTTAAGGCGTGGTCTTTTGGTCAACTCGGGTCAAACCCGCAACCAAAGTCCAATCCGGGATTTACCCCATAAGCCTTTAAATTAATTTTGGCCCATTAGGCCCAATTAAATTACAAAGGTCCATTAGTTGCATTTGGGCTTTATGGTTAAGGTTTTGGGCCCAATTGGATCCAATCCATTTGGCCTAAACCCAACTTGATAAAATCAAGCCCAATAGGCCCAATTACAACATTAGAAGCCCAAATCCAATTTAAGGCCTCAAATAATTAAATTACATAAATCCAATTTAACAATTTAATTACTTAAAGTGCATTACATGATTAATCAACTAAATCAACATTTCCAAAACACTAAATTAGTCCAATTAATCATACTCAATTTCATCATCACATGTCCAACACATTAAGATTAAAATCAAACTCATTACATGCTTTACTTTATTCTTGGCAATAAGGTTAATTACATGTCCGATTTGTTTCAATCCAATTAAACCCAATTCGACATTAAATCAATATACCCTAATGATTTTCAACACATCCAATGTTTCAAAAAATCAAAATTCACCAAGAACACAAAGGGGCAAACTCTCGGCCAACACATCAAAATTGGGGAAATTTGTTCCAAACAATATTTAATCAAATTGATCCAACCAATCATCAATTAAACATGTATTAAGCATACTTAATCATCCAATTTCATAATTGCATGCTCAAATCAATTTTATCCAATTTCAAGTTTCATGACATACTTTCAAAATTGGGGAAATTTGTTCCAAACAATATTTAATCAAATTCATCCAACCAATCATCAATTAAACATGTATTAAGCATACTTAATCATCCAAATTCATAATTGCATGCTCAAATCAATTTTATCCAATTTAAAGTTTCATGACATACTTGGCAATTTGGGGATTTTTCGTCCAAATCGAATTCAATCCAATTGATTCCGCAATCGACGTTAAATCATCATCCCGAATGATTTCCAACACTTCAAATTGTCAAAAATCAAAAATCCCAAGACATTAAAATCATGTATCAAATTCGGCCAAGGTGGAAATTTGGGGAAAAAATGATCCAATCATATTTTCTTCAAATTGACCTAATCAATCTTCAATTCAAACACAATTAAGCATACAAATCCATCCAATTTAATTTATCATGCTCAAATTCAAGTTTGCCCAAATTTAGCCCTAACATTTTTCATGCTTTTAACCTAAGCTCTTGATGCCATTGTAGGAGTTTCTATAGGTCCCAAGATCAAAACTCAAGCATGAATCATAAGCGAATACAACGATTTAAGTGCGGAATACTTACATCGAGCGTTGAGAGACGATTTGGGCAACAAAAACGAACTCACTGCCCACTGCCACTGCTCACGGAAGTTCACTGTCATGGCCTCCAATGATGCGTTTTTGGTCACCAAAATCAAGCTCCAAGCTTCATCAAAACGTTCCTTGCTCATGGGTATACTTCCCTTATCACCTTAGCATAATCCCGGAGTGTGCTAGCACTCTTGTTTTGCCACAAAACACACTTGCTTCCCTCCATTTTCTTTTATCTTGTTCGGCAATTCACTGCCTACTGAAACCAGAAAAATGGCGTGAGAGAGGGGAGAGGAGAAGAAGAGGAGAGAGTTGCTTATTTCACTTCTTGTTTTGTTTTTATCAAAAAAACGTGAGAAGCCAAAATGAAAAGCAATCATGTATCAAATACAAAAAATGAATTTTTAATTAAAAACCCTTCAAAAACCGTGAAAGGTTTTCCCTCCAAGGAAAATTCATGATTTGCCATCATACCTCACATTGAGAATAGAGACAATGTATCATCCCTTAAAGGTGACTAGATACATCCATCATCTATTCGTGTCAAGTAATGAGATATCGCGATGTGATTTGCGGATTCCACCCGTTTCAAAATACGAATGTGTCCGCAAACACTTTCGGGCCCAAATTCGCTAATTCCGAATTAACTAATTTCCGTCGCCGACACGAATTAAATAATCGTCTTCATCGAGAATTAAATAATTACCTAGCGGAATTATTATTATTCACGTCGCTAACGAATTAATTCTAAATTAATTCGCTCGCCCGAATTAAAATCTAATTTTAATTCCGCGTCGAAATCTAATTTCGTTTATATCAAATATATTAATTCCTCGATTAATTCCAAATCAATGTTTCTCTCTTCAATTGATATTTTATCCTAGATAAAGTGTCTCCGAAATTAATCCCAGATTAATTCTCTCTCTCATCATATTAATCCCAGATTAATATAAGTGCGAGTCATACGTCATCGGTGAATCTTTGGGAAGCGACCCATGAGATCCCCGGATATGTTGGCAGTAAATACGGTCATCGGATTATCCGAATCACGTACGTACCAAGTACTACGTTCTACTGATTTACGAGACAAGGTCGACTCCTAGCAAAGCACCAGTCTTCCCAATTCTCCGGACATATTCTTATAAGATATTAAGATCTGTATCAAGCGTAGTATACGATTGTATTGTGCATATCGGCCCAGTATCGGATAGTCACGTGCTAGGCCTGGGGCTGGATAAGTGTCTGCCCCGTACGAAGAACATGTCGGATGTCTGGTAACTAGTCTCTATAATCAGATATACATGACCTTGTCATAATATCCGATGGCCGCGCAGCACTTAAGAGCACTAATACCGTATCCTGCGTGACATCATCTCCAATATGACTGAAGTGATACTTCCGTCTTGACATCACACCCAATACTCTACGACTCTCTGATAAACCCAGAAGTGTGGTGTACTCAGAACCTGTTTAAAGTACCCCCTACCACCAAAACCAAAGTTTATCGATTATCGTAAGTATTAGCGATGCAAGTCTCAGGTTAAGACTATACACACCTACCTTGATTTCGGCCTCCCATAGACACATAGTCATAATACCAATGGGATTCCGAGGGGTCTATCCAGAGCGAAGCTGTTTCCCGTACCATCGTGGTGAAACACGACCTCATATCGCACTTGCATAAGTATCCAACACTTATATATATGAGAACTATGTCGTTGTGCCCTCACAACGCACACAAGTGCAATACTAGCCTATTCCGCATTATCGATGTCCAGTCTCGATAATACTACGGCTAGGGATATTTAATGATTAATCCTTCGTGGACTGATACTGTCTCATATCATCTCAATCCAGGAACTAATCATATGGACCTCTCTTCATTTATATATCTATGGTGATCTAATCACAAATGATGAGAGTGCAATTTCCTTATTACATAGTCAATTTGCTACAACAACACAATGATCTGTGCAAATAGTGACGCTATGGGTCATATTATCCAACACCTCGTGGGATCGATATTTTTATACCACTTGAACGATACGTGCGCTTGCGTTATACGTGTGTGTTTACGCCGGTCAAGTTTTTGGCGCCGTTGCCGGAGACTTATTTATCTTTTACTATTAGTTTAGGGGTTAGATACGTTACTTGTATCTAATTTCTTTTTACTTATTGTTTTTGTTTTCTTGTGTTTCAGGTTCTCAGAAACTTCATGAGACGAACCATAAGCTTTGAACTCCGACCGCTTGACCCAGAAATTGAAAGAACCATCAGACAGTTGAGAAGGGAATGCGAGAAGGCCAAGAAGCTTTAGTCAACATGGAACCTGAACCTTTGAACGTTGCACCACCAATTCCCATTCGAGACAGAACCATTCCGGTGGTTGACAGACTCATTTCCTGTATTGTACTTCCTCCCTTACCAGCAAATGCGTGTGACATCAAAACATGCATTCAGATGATTCAGCAGTCAATTCAGTTCGGGGGGAATGCAACTGAAGATCCTAATGCCCACATCAGTAACTTCCTGGAAGTTTGCGGTACTTTCAACTACAACAGAGCATCAGAAGAAGCAATGAGACTGCGAGTTTTCCCATACTCCTTGAAGGACAGAGCTAAAGCTTGGCTACATTCACTACCAGCAGGTTCCATCACAACTTGGAACACTCTAGCCACCAAATTCCTTGCAAAATACTTTCCACCGGCCAGAACTGCAAAGTTGAGGAATGACATCACATCCTTTGTACAACAAGATTCAGAATCCCTCTGCGAAGCTTGGGAAAGGTACAATGATTTGATCCGGAAATGTCCTCACCATGAGATTCCAAAATGGCTTCAAGTCCAAACATTCTATAATGGACTTTCTGGAATAATGAGAACCACAATTGATGCTGCTGCTGGAGGAGCACTAATGGCAAAACGAGAAGATCAGGCTTGGGATTTAATTGAAGAAATGGCCAACAATAATTCTTTGTGGCCAATAGAAAGGAGCATGATCCAAAGAATCGTAGGAATTTATGAAGTTGGAGCCAACACAGCACTGAATGTCAAGCTGGATATGATTTGCAAAAATCTGGAAACTCTTAACATGAAGGTTAATGGTGGATCCACAAGTTCATCATATAAAGGAGCACCAGAACCAGTTCAGCAGGAAGAGACAGTGAATTTTGTCAACAATTTCAACAGACAGGGGAACAATCCATATTCCAACACCTACAACCCAGGGTGGAGGAATCATCCCAATTTTTCATGGAGCAACAATTCAGGCCAACAGCAAAACTATCTACCACCTGAATTCCAACAACAGAACAAAAGCCAGGAGCAGGCAAATGAACCAGGAATAACAAAAGTGTTGACCCACTTGAAAAAGTTAGAAGCAAAACACGACTCTCAAGCAACAAGATATGATGCTATGTTTCAATCCCAATCAGCATTAATTCAAAGTCAATTTGCTTCTATTAAAGCACTGGAGAATCAAATGGGACAACTGGCAAATGCTCAGAGTTACAGACCGCCAGGTACCCTTCCTAGCAACACTGAGCCAAATCCAATAAACATGGGGAAGGAATAATGTCATGCCATCATGTTAAAAAGCGGTACTGAAATCAACAAAGATGTTGGAGCCAAAACAACTGCTGAGGAAGTTCCAAAAGAAACAAAGCAACAAATGGAGGAAAAGACAGAAACAGATCACTCCACCTCCACCTTTTCCTCAACGTCTTCAGAAGACTAAATTGGACAAGCAATTTTCCCGGTTCTTGGAGATCTTCAAAAAGCTGCATATCAACATTCCATTTGCAAAGCGTTGGAACAAATGCCCACCTATGCCAAATTCATGAAAGATATTCTTTCACGAAAACGGAGATTGGGAGATTACGAGACAGTAGCATTAACGAAGAATGCAGCGCTATCATTCAGAGGAAACTTCCCCCAAAGTTGAAAGATCCTGGCAGTTTCACTGTTCCTTGCGTCATAGGAGAACATGACTTTGGTAAGGCTTTGTGTGATTTAGGTGCAAGTGTTAACTTGATGCCTTTTTCTATTTTCAGGAAATTACAGATTGGAGAAACAATGCCAACTTCAGTCTCACTGCAACTTGCTGATAGAACGCTCGTATTTCCAAGAGGCGTAGTTGAGGATGTGCTAGTCAAGGTTGACAAATTCATTTTCCCAGCAGATTTTATTGTCCTTGATATGGAGGAAGACGCAGACGTGCCAATCATCCTTGGGAGACCATTCTTGGCTACAGGTCGAACCATTATTGATGTACAAAAATGAGAATTAACCATGAGGGTACAGGACCAAGAAGTAACATTCAATGTTTTCAAGGCCATGAATTTCCCAGATGATGAAAAGAATGAGGAATGTTTCAAACTCGATGTGATACACAGTACCATTCAGAACTCCAATGCAATGCAAAGTTCTACTGACAAACTTAAAACATGTCAATTGCCTGTAGAGTCTCAAGATAAAGCGTCTTTTGCACTGAAAGAGCCAATTCTTGCACTACAAGCAACAGAAGAGAAAAAGTTCCACCAGCTCAATGAATTGGAGGAATTTCACAATCAGCCTTTTGAAGATGCCAAATTGTACAAAGAAAAGGGCAAGAAAAGACATGATGAGAAGTTAGTGCGCATACAACTGGAACCAGGCAGAAGGTACTGTTAAACAAATCAAGGGTGAAATTCTTCCCATGGAAGCCAAAATCACGGTGGTCAGGTCCATTTTTGATCACCAAAGTTTTACCCAATCGAGCCGTTGAGATACATGATCCTGACGCTAACAAAACTTTCAAGGTTAAAAACAAACGTGTCAAGCACTACTGGGGAGAATCATTTGAGCGACAAAAAGAAAGTGTTACACTTTCAGATCCAGCTTAACGTTCGAGAAGTCAAGTCTGGCTGACGACTTTAAACTTAGCGCTAGCAGGGAGGCAACCCATGCAATTTTTGTATATATTGTGATTTGATGTGTGATTTAATTTGTGTGTGTTTAGTTTTTTGCAGGTTTAGTCATTTCACGATGGAAGAAGCTCTCGCAAATCTTCACAAGCAATTTCCTTCTCTCCCTCAAAAATCTCTGATGAAAGTTTACAAAGCTCGCTTGGAACGGATGAGACTACTGATGATCAAAGGTATTCCTAATGAAATTCGTTGGGTAATTGAAGCACGAGTCCGATTGGCAGGTGAGTCTTCTGACTCTTTTATTTCACATCTGCCTGGTTTTGGAAGAAGCACCTATACAAAGAAACGTAGAGCTAAGCAAATGGGTGTTTGTTTCAAATGTGCACGATTTAATTGCAACACTCGTTGTCGTTCTTTAGGAATGGTGTCTGATAATCGCGAAGACAAAATTAACTTCATTAGGATGGCTTGAGTAAGGAGTCTTTAGATGATATATCTTTAACTCTTGAGACGCATCCCAGTGGATATGTTCACATAGCCATTCGCAAATTACATACACAATTCCAAAAGGAAAGACAACTGTTAAGTCTCGGGAATCTGACTCAAAAAGACCCTGTTTGCCAATTTATAAGAAAATTGGATGGGAAGCTTATCCCTGACGCATAGACGTCAATCAAGCCGTTAATTTTCTTGTAAATATTATATCTCTTTGTCTTTTCTTAATAATTGTGATTTGTTTTGTTTTTTCTTTTATTTTCTAGATAGGATCCAGACCTTTTTGACCATATCACGATCTATTTTACTATTTTGTTACTAATCGTCCTTGGAAGATACTAGTGCTATTATTACTCACCCTTTTTCAGGTACTATAAATTCAGCCCGTCATTTCACTTTTGAAGGCATCCAGAGTTGAAAAGAAATACAAAAAAAATATGGAAGCCACTTCAAGAAGACGAGTTGAAAACATCTGCGTGTTTTGCAGTAGTAGTGTTGGTACTAAGCCACAATACATAGAAGCAGCACAGGAATTGGGTCGAGTCTTAGCTGCAAGGAATATGCACTTAATATATGGCGGAGGAAATCTTGGACTTATGGGGATCGTTTCAAAGGCTGTACAGGAAGGAGGCAGTCATGTTTTGGGAATCATCCCAAAACCTTGGCAGAGGCAAATCTTATTGGTCATCAAAGAGGAGAGGAACTGATCGTGCCAGGTATGTCTGAACGACTGGTAGAAATGATTAATTGTGCTGATGCTTTTATCGCTTTGCCAGGTGGCTTGGGCACATTGGAGGAAATTTTTATAGTTCTATCTTGGGCGAACCTGAACATACACCAGAAACCGCTTGGACTGCTTAACGTTGATGGATTTTATGATTTTCTTTGTGTGTTTCTTGATGATGCTCGGAGAAATGGGTTCGTGTCAAAACCTATGAAAGAACCTCTTCACTGCCAGAACTGCTCCGGATCTAATAGACCAACTCATAGCCTATGAACCACAAGTTGACCCTATCATTTCAAAGATAAATTGGTCTGGGGACGATCGTGGTAAGAGGCGTCGGTTAATCTGGATCTTAACCTTTAATTTCCTGTAGAATTTCTGTAACCAGGTATTATCTTCTAAACTCGTCTTCTACTGTTTAAGACATTGGGGACAATGTCTCATTTAGGTTTGGGGGAGGGAATTAGTTGATTAGTACCTTGTTTTTAGTTTGTATGTTATTTTTATTTTTAGTCTAAAATTTTTCGAAAAATACAAAAAATTAGAAATTTTTCAAAAATTACAAAAATATTTTGCGTTTTTGTGTTTTTTATTTTTGACTAAAAAGGTGAAATTGGTAAAAGATAGCTGAGTAAGGAGTTTCCACTCCTGATACGTATCTCAAACCTATTTTGAAACAAGTTAATTTTTGTTTATTTCATTTTAATTATTTAATTTGTGAATTCTCCATAAAACTGACTAAAATGAATCTTTATATGCTCAGTTGACAGATATTATCAATATACATAGTAACATACGGTCGTGAGCTAAAATTGAAAAGTTTGTAATATTCAGTGCTCTAGTTTAATTGGAGAAACATCTCAAAAAAAAATGGAGTAGTAAAAAAAAAAAAAAAAAAAAAAAAAACGTCTGAGATCCGAGTTATTAAGTCTGTAAGGGTGTTTTAACATCTAGTGCCCTAAAACCAACTGGTTTGGGAGTCATTGGCCCAAAGCTCGCTACATGGATCAAAGATGCTGCAAAAATATATATATCTGAAGTAGAGTAATTAAGTCCGTAGGGGTGTCTTAACACCTAGTGCCCTAAAGCCAACTGGTTTGGGAGCCACCGACCCAACGCTCGTTACATAGATGGAAGATATTGTATATAAATAAAAAATAGAGAAAAATCAAAGAAAAAATCAGAAAAATTATTCCATTGCTGCAAAAAGGTGTGAATTCTGATAAAACTTTAGGACAAAAATATTATTCTCTTATCAACTGCACTTATGACTGTTGTGGGCAAAAATGAGTTGATTAATATTTTGTTGGCTGTGTATATGGAGAATGGTAAAAATAATCGGAGAATTTACCTATTCGGTAATTTAGAATGAAACAAAACAACTAGTAACTTGGAGTAAAAGTTTCACCTGATTAGTCATTAACATCTTTATTCTCTTTTCGCTTTCTTTTTGCTTTTGTGTGCATTAGTTTTACTACCTTTTTACTTTTGTAAAATGTTTGTGGGTATCATTGCTGTAAACCCTCACGAGACTACAACTCGTCCACTAGGGACACCTATGGGTTTAAAGGCTTGTTGCATACGCTAAATGCAACCGTGATCCCTACGAAAGTGGCTTAGTTTAATTTTAATTGTTTCTTGTATTTTATTTTGTTGTTTTGCTCGAGGATTAGCAAAATGTTAGGTTTGGGGGTGTGATGAGCGGAAAATATATCAATATTTACCGCCCCTTTTACTTAATATTTTGTTTAGTTTCTCGGGTTTGATGAACGTTTTGATATATTTTAGTTTATTTTGCAGATAAAATAATATCGGGTCTTAATGAAATCATTTAGGATGAAATATGGGTCAAATAAAGGCAATTATTGGACTTGATATTTTAATTTTGGAGATTGGAAACTTGAAAGGGCGTTTTGACGAAGTGCAGTTTTGGAAATTCCAGTTTTGTGCATCTGTCGTATTTTGGGCATAACTTTTTACTCAGATATCGGATTGAGCTGATTCAAGTGCCAGATTAAAGAAGCCTCAAATATCTACAACTTTGAAAGAGAAAATAGTTTCGAATTCTGATGATTTCATGACCGAAATTGATGAACCATCCAGAAGTGTGTGGAGTGTAATTATTAAAAGTCATTATCAATCATTTTCAAAGCAAAATATTAATTAATTAATAATTAATAAAAAATTATCAAATCAACACCAAACAAGATAAGAAATTAGTGGAGCAATTATGGATTTGGTGGAGTAATTAGTGGAGAAATTAATAATGGATTTGGTGGAGAATTTGATGGATGATTTGATGGTGGCAAAATTTTGCCTATAAATACCAAGCCATTTCATTTGTAAAATTCATACTTTCTTCTTTGAAATTCTTAATGAATAAATAAGAAGATTGTATCTAGTTTGTTTATTTTTAGTTTTCAGTAATTAATTTTCAGTTTCGCACTTTCTTTTCTTTACTTTTCAGTTTTTACTTTCCGCAATTTACTTTTACGCACAATACTTTTCTTTCTTTAATTTTTCAGTTTTACTTTTCAGTAATGAGGAGGTAACTTCCCCAGCTAGGGTGAAAGGTAATTCTTTTACTATTGCTATTTAGATTAATCTCCCTTAAATATAATATATTCACTATTTAAAATATTGACTTAAAAAGGATATCGCTATATTGGTCGGTTGGTAATTCATTTTAATCTAGTTTTAACCTGACTAAACAAGGATACCGCCAGATTGGTCGGTTGGTAATTAAACTTTCTTACCGCCTATATGGCAGGTTCATGGACAAATCTTTTTACCGCCTTAATGGCCAGTTGGACTTAATTTGACTTAATCAGGTTACCGCCTATATGGCTGGTTGGTAATGTTATCACAAGTTTATATATTATATTATGGAGATATCTAATTAGTAGTAGTAAAAGTAATTCCTTTTACCTTAGCACATTTTATTTTATTGTAATTTACTTTTCAGTATTTACTTTACCGCATTTTTACTTTATGTCTTTTATTTTATTTAAGTTTTTACTACCTGTAAATATGTGTCGTAACTAAGCCAGTTATCTGGGGTTGTGATGAAATCCAATATCACCGGTTTATAAGGGGTTAATTATAGTTTGGGTAATAAAGGTTTATTTATTGAGTCTTAATCCTAATGCTTTTTATTAACTGGCCATTAATAAAATTGATTGGTAAATCTAAAATGAACTAGATAGGGATTTTAGGTTTAAGACCTTAGACTTAATAGCCCACGATCTTCCTTGAGGATAGATAACTATTTAATAGATTTCCTTACAGGATATGAATATACCTGTCGGGCGGGGGTAGCCATAATTGGAACTTAAACTTAATGAATCCAGATAATTTGGTTGACATAGACATATGGTTCAATTGGGTTAAACTGGGTATTTGTGTCTGACCATCGACAGAGGCTTACACATAATTTAGTGTTCCAGGTTAATAAATCAATATATTACCCAACTTTAAGATAACCACTTCATCTTTAAAATGATATTGGAAGAAATCACAACCCTAGATAGTTTTTAATATTAAATTTTCTTAAAATCTACTATCGAACAATGTTATTTACTTGTTTTAAATTTAGAATCGTCACCATTTCAAATCAATTAACAACCTGTTAGATACTAGTAATCATTTGACCTCATAAAATTAATAGATTAGATATTAAGTCCTCGTGGGATCGATATTTTTATACTACTTGAACGATACGTGCGCTTGCGTTATACGTGTGTGTTTACGCCGGTCAGCCACGTGTCAGCATCACAGCCGATCTACTAACAGCGTCGTGCCACGGTCAGCATCCTACGGTGCCGACAGTCATCATCGCGTGTGCCACGTGTCATTCCACGTG
Organism: Zanthoxylum bungeanum; assembly: GCA_019454045.1. Taxonomy (NCBI): domain Eukaryota; kingdom Viridiplantae; phylum Streptophyta; class Magnoliopsida; order Sapindales; family Rutaceae; genus Zanthoxylum; species Zanthoxylum bungeanum. Next base: position 54,774 of record SKCR01037332.1, on the reverse strand, counting down.
TCATTCCATGTCATCAGCCACGTCAGTAAGTCAACAAGTCAACATGCCACCTCACTGCCACATCATCATCAGTCAATCATGAAGTGTGACACGTGTCGCAATTCTACGGTGCCGACAGTCTCTTTCCCACGTGTCGCCACATCACCGCCACGTCATCACCACGTCAGCATCAATAATTGAGTATCTAATCCTTATTTGACACGTGGCGGATAAGAATCTCAACGACCAATCAGAAGCCGCCACGTGTCACAATAATTGAAGCCCAACCACTCTGCCATGTGTCACCTTATCAACTTATCCAGAATCTTCAAACCGGCGAACCAGAGCCTGCCACGTCGACAAATCTGGCGTAGCGACGCTGAGGGCCCTGGCGTCGCGACGCTGGATCCTACCGAGGCCTATAAATTGAGCTCGAGATTTCAGAATTCAGTGCACCACTCTCTCTCTTATATTCTTTCTAAATAAGAGTTTTTCTCTCTCTCTAGATTCTTTTAGTTTTTAGTTTTTTTTAGTTTTTTAATTTTTAGTTTTGTAAATAATTTTAATTACGTTTTGTAATAATAGTAATTTAATTTTTACTTTTTACTTTTTAAAGTTTTTACTATTTACCATGAGAAGGTAACTTCCCCAGCTAGGGTGAAAGGTAATTCTTTTACTGTTACTATTTAGATTAATCTCCCTTAAAATTAATATATTCACTATTTAAAATATTGACTTAAAAAGGATATCGCCAGATTGGTCGGTTTTAATTTAATTTTGTGTCCGCCTTTATGGCTGGTTGGACTTAATTTGACTTAATCAGGTTACCGCCTATATGTCTGGTTGGAGAAAGAATCACAAGTTTATATATTATTTTATGGGAGATATCTAAATTAGTAGTAGTAAAAGTAATTCCTTTTACCTTAGCATTTTATTTTATTTTACTTTTCAGTTTTACTTTATGTCTTTTACTTTTCAGTATTTTTACTTTATGTCTTTTACTTTTAAGTTGTTACTAGCCCTAGTTATGTGTTAGTTATCTGGGGTTGTGATGAATTCTAATATCATCGGTTTATAAGGGGTTATTTTATAGTTTGGGTAATTTAAAGGTTTACTTATTAAGTCTTAAGCTTAATGCTTCTTGTTGTCTGATCACCAATAAGATTGATGTGGTAAATCTAAAATGAACTAGACATAGGGATTTTAGGTTTCAGCCTTAGACTTAATAGCCCACGATCTTCCTTGAGGATAGATACCCTTTAATAGATTTCCTTACAGGATAGGAATATACCTGTCGGGCGGGGGTAGCCATAATTGGAACTTAAACTTAATGAATCCAAATAATTTGGTTGACATAGACATATGGTTCAATTGGGTTAAACTGGGTATTTGTGTCTGACCATCGGAAGAGGCTTTTACATAATTTAGTGTTCCAGGTTAGTAAACTGATTTATTACACAAACATAAAATTACCACTTTATCTTTAAAATGATATTGGAAGGATTGACAACCCTAGATCTTTGTGTCTTTTGTTATTTTCCTTAGTATTTTCTTTTGTCTTTTTATTTATTTATTTTGTAAAACCACATTCAACCAATCAAACAATCATTCTCTTCTCCATTTAATTAGATATTTGTAAATAAATAGATTCAATAATTAATAACAATAGTAGGAATTAAGTCCTCGTGGGATCGATATTTTTATACTACTTGAACGATACGTGCGCTTGCGTTATACGTGTGTGTTTACGCCGGTCAAGTTTTTGGCGCCGTTGCCGGGGACTTATATTTCTTGAGTTGTTAATTTTGAAGCTATCTAATTTACTTGTATCTAATTTTCTTTATATCTGTAATTTTTATTTCTTTCTTTTGTTTCCAGGTGATTAAAAATGGAACATTATTGGGAGATTGAAAGATCAAGAGCTTTACAAGAAGATACACCCCAAATCTGGGAGCAACAGTCCGGTTTTCTGAGGCCTGTTGTACAGCCCAACGACTATCACTGGATGCCAGAACCAAACAATACTACATTTTCTCAACAGAACTCGATATGGAGATGTGACATATGTAATGGTAACCACCCAAGTGATTATTGCGAGTACAACTACAATTCAGGGTGGCAGAACTATCAGAATCATTCATGGTACGAAGAACCACATATTTCACAGAACCACATCTTCCATCTTATCCACCATCTATCTTTGATCTTCATCAAGAACCAGAACCATCCGAGGAAGATCAATTGATTCACATGTTCAAAGAACAAGCAGCTCAATTTGATGCACAAATTCAGAGTAACGCAGAATCCATACAGAGAATGACAGATCAAATGAGACAATTCATAGAAAACCAGAACTACATACTTCAAGAACCAGTTTCAGATGACACTGATGAAACCTTCGAGTACCAATCATTTCACAATGACACTTCAACAGAGGAGGAGGCTAGCAGTATCAATAACCAAGGAGGTATCAGTTTAGGAGCCCGAACCGGCAAAGTCTCGATTTGATTTCTATTATTCAGATTCTGACGAGGATGAAGCTGAAATATTTGTACCAACTGCATGCATCAAAAATGGAGGATGAAATTATGTATCCTCAAAACGAAGATCTTGGAGATTGCATTGCACACATGTTTGAAGAAGATCTACCCGAGCCAATCAATTCACCTGAATCAGAGGATGAAGACCTAATGTCTGACTCATCTTTTCATTCTCAGGTGGAGCATGAAGCAGGCAAATTGAGGAGCAAATGACAGAACTTAATAAAGATCCAGAGCATTCAGGAGAAACATCGCTGTTTTGGGAAATACAAATCAAAGATATCAACCAGAAACTTGACAGAATGGAACTTCCATTCCAAGTCAAGCACCATACGAGCCTCCTAATTGTGGTACAGACTCATCCCGGATGGTCTGTTATGTTCCGTCGTTGATTCATTGCCAGGAACAGTATCACTACGATTTTCATCGAGCTCCACTTTCCTCCCACTTACCACTGCATCTAGGAATTCCTTCTCAAGGAAAAATGCATGTAGAGCAACAAATACTTTGTTCTCTTGTGGGTGATAGAAGTAATATCCTTTGGTTTCCCTAGGATATCCCACGAAAAGGCATTTATCTGATTTGGGTTCTAGTTTGGTACCTTCCAAACGTTTAACATATGCCCAGCATCCCCAAATCTTCAGGAAAGAGAAACCTGGTTTCCTCCCTGTCCATATCTCATATGGAGTCTGTTCAACAGACTTGACGGAACCTTATTCAAAATAAGTACTGCACTGTTTAATGCGTATCCCCAGAAGGATATTGGTAGCTCAGTGCGACTCATCATCGACCTTACCATGTCTAACAAGGTACGGTTTCTCCATTCAGACACACCGTTTAATTGCGGTGTTCCAGGAGGAGTCCACTGTGAAAGAATACCATATTCTTTCAAGTAATCTTGAAACTTATAACTTAAGTATTCGCCACCACGGTCCGACCGCAATGTCTTAATACTCTTGCCTGTTTGTTTTTCTACTTCGTGTCGAAACTCTTTGAATTTCTCAAAAGTTTCTACTTGTGTCTCATTAGATACACATAACCATAACGAGATGCATCATCCGTAAAGGTTACGAAGTAATGATATCCACCTCTAGCCTGGATAGACATGGGCCCACATACGTCGCTATGAACGAGGGCTAACAGTTCTGTGGCACGTTCACCTTTACTACTAAAAGGTGATTTAGGCATTTTGCCTAAAAGACAAGATTCGCAGACATCATATGAATTAGGATCAAATCCGTCCAAGTACCCACTCTTCGAAAGTGTGGATATGCGAGTCTTGTTAATGTGTCCTAGACGACAATGCCACATGTAGCTTCATCTTTTAGATTACTCCTTTTGAGCCTTTTGTTTGTTATTTTATATTTAGGAGATTCATTATATTCAAAATATAAAGGCCATTATTTGCAACAGCAGTGCAAATTTCTGCATCATCTTTATATAAATAACACCCAGTGTTTCTAAATACAAAAGTGTACCCATGCTGGGTTAACAAAGATACAGATATGATATTCCTAGTCAGACTTGGTATATAAAAACAGTTCAAAAGTTTAAGCACATGCCCCGAGGGCAATTCCAAAACAAAAGTCCCAATAGCCAAAACAGCAACTGGAGTTCCATTTCCGACTCGTAGATCAACCTCCCCTGAAGCCAGCATCCTGCTATTCTGCAGATCCTGCAAATCAGTACATATATGAGCAGCACAACCAGAATCAAAAATCCAATTTTTAAAACTAGAAGTAGTCATATTTATCTCAATAACAAACATACCAGAGGCTAGTGCCTTGCCTGCCTTGATATCCTCCCTGTGTCCCTTGCCCATTCGGCAGTCACGTTTCCAGTGACCCTTCTTGCCGTAGTTGAGGCAGACATCTTGAGACTTGTCCCTTGGCTTCCCAGAAGCTTTTGTCAACTTGCCTTTACCCTTTTTCTTATATTTCTTCTTCCTCACCCCTCCAGTAGCTTTGGGCCCAGCCCTTGGCTTCTGAGAGGTCGATGCATAGTGCGCCTCGCGCTTGCCCCCTTTTTGGAGTTCTTTTTCAGACTCCTTCAAGATGGATAACAGCTCTCCAAGAGAGTCATCCGTGTCCATCAACTTATAGTTGATTATGATTTGTTTCCAAGAATCATGAAGTGACTGTAAGATCAAATCTACGGTCAGCTCAGCCTCCAAGACTATTCCCATATTGGCCAACTCATCAATATCGGCGATCATTTGAGCCCCGTGGGCCTCAACTGATGCGCCTTCAGTCATTCGGGCGCGGAAGAGTTTCTTCACCAACTCGTACCTCTCCATCCGCTTGTTGGTGCGGTGGAGATCTCTCAGTCTAGCCATCATATTATAAGGATCCAAGTCCTATTCTGGCGACGAAAGTGCTTAGTCATCGAAGCTAACATAATAGCCTGAGCAGTGTCACAATCATCGCTGTGAGTTTTCTATAACTCCAGCTCAAGTGGGTCAGTGGGCTTAGGCGGGAGAGGTATCTGTATAGTGTACAGCATCCTCTCAGCCCCAAGGACTATGCTTAGGTTCATTTCCCAATCAGCGAAGTTTGTGCCCTTAAAGACATTGTCACCCATGATGATGTCTCGGACATTTCCCTTGCTTGCCATCTCAACTACGATAGTCCAACTATCTAGTTAACGATAAAATGGGTACAGTCAAACTGTTACAAAAAAATAGCAATGTATTAGTCCAACTAATTTTAATAAATAGACGAAATAATATTGAAAGACGCGTAAGGCTAAGTATCTGAACGAAATTGCAAATTCAATACTAGCCTCCCACTATTTTCATCAAGTCTCTAACCCTCTGTCGAGAACTCGGGAAATCCTATTTCCTAGTGGGCTAGGATCCCATTAAATAACACACAACCTTGACTTTGGCCAACAAATTGTATGCTATTCAACTAGGTAGATCTCAAAGATCAATTGGATCCCATCCAATTCCTAGATCCGGTTAGGTGGACATCCAAATCCAAAACATATGTATATTACTTATGCCAATGTATCTAATACATTTTCCTAACCATATCCTCCGAATCATCTAGGCCTTGGCTTTGGCACAACAAACCTAATGATTCCAGTTAAGCGGGACCCATTGACAAGGAAAGTTTCGTAATCAATGTCGTTGGACAAGAAGTGATCTTGACTTTGGCCAACAAATCACAACTTGGACAAGACACCGATGTGGAAACAAAACTCTTATGATTCAAGTACATCCTCAATTGACAAAGGTCTTGACTTTGGCCAACAAACCAATGCCAATTTTGGATCTTGAACAAGAATCATTCAATGGAATGATAATCGCTTAATATAGATTGAGGGATTTTTGCGTAATTGGCAACCAATTTATTATCTTTGTTAGGTCTCATCATCATACACCCTTAAGCATGCTTCTAAAACATCATAAAGCGCGTAAAGTAAATTAATAGTGATATACGGATGGATATATAAAACAACTTGTTCCTAGAACAAATCACTCCATTTCCTCTCCCCGCTAGCACTATTCTACTTCTACCCAATTACATAATACAATAAGAGAAACCTCATTTACATTGAGGGGAATTAGGTGAGAAGAGAATACAAAGAGATAAAAGAGATAAGGCTGGACACGCAGGTCCAATTTATAAATTCAAAATTTACAATAATTTCTAAAATTACCCTTTCCCTTCTAATATCCATCCGATATACACTATTCATTCATCACTTACATATATATTCAATCAAGACATGCTACCAACCAATCAAATCCAATTAATTAGTCTTTGTTTAAGTGATCATCCAATGTTCAAACAACGGTTTGATTTTGTGCGAGTCCAACTCATTTGAGAATAAGTACATAAGGTACGAATTCACGAATTATATCGAACTACCCGTTAAATCCAATTTAAGTCGTATTCAATACTAATTCAATTTATTTAATTCAAATTAAATGTTTACACTTTTAATGTGCTTTAAAGACTTAGATTCTAAATCTAATCTAATTGGGTCTCCAAGCCCAACTAACATCCAATGTTTGTTTAATTAAAGTCCGATGGGCTTTCAATTGATTTATTAAGGCTTGGGCTTTGGTCAATGTGGGTCAAACCCAATTACCAAGCCCAAATAAGGAATCACCCTTAAATGCCATAAAATCAATTTCAAGCCCATAAGGCCCAATTAAACATTAAAGCCCATTTTACTATATTTGGACTTAATGGAGTGAGTGATTTAAGCTCAAATTGGATCCAATCCTTTTGGCCCAAATCTACTTGGCCCAACCAAGCCCATTATGCCCAAATATAATAATACAAGCCCAATTTTACAATTAAGCCCATTAATTAAATTTTAATATTCCAATTTTAAAATTCAATTAATTAAAGTGTAAATCCATGATTAATTCATTAAACCAAATATTTCCAAAACACCAATTTATTTATTAATCATCACTTGTTCAAAACACATGTCCAACATTTATTTGAACAAAAAATCAAGTCCTTTAACATGCCATATTACATTCGGCCAAGAGGGATTTTTGGTTCGATTTGTTTTTCAATCCGATTGAATCACTAATCTAAGTCCCGTATATGTTTTAAGTCATCTAATGAACTTGTAAACAAAAAAATTACAATCCAGTGCAAGAACATTCATATTCGGCCAAAGCAACAATTTTGGGGAAAAATCATCCAAGCATTTTTCTCAAAATTGATCATGTATAACATCATATTACATACATATAAGCATACTTTATCACAAATTTCACAAGAACATGCTTCAGAGCAAGGACCTCCATATTCGGCCAAAGCAACAATTTTGGGGAAAAATCATCCAATGCATTTTTCTCAAAATTGATCATGTATAATATCATATTACATACATATAAGCATACTTTATCATCAAATTTCACAAGAACATGCTTCAATCAATTTTCCCAAAATTAACCCTAATGTATTTCATGCTTAAACATGGCTCTATGATACCATTGTAGGTTTCTATTATTAGTCCCAAAGAAAGTATAAGCCATGAAACACACGATTTATACATGCAAAGCTTGAAGCATGGCGGAATCATACTTACAAAGCTTGTGACGAAAAAGATGAAGAAAATCCTTGAGTCTTCAGGAGGAGGAAACTTTCGGCCAAGGAGAAATGAAGAAGAAGCTTTAAGTCTTTTAGTATTCCAAGCTCCAAGGTTGTTTCCCTATCACCTCCTTTGATCCTTCATTGTGCTAGCAAAATGGAGAGAGATGAAAAAAACAATTTTCTTGCCTTGTTGAAGCTCACGGCGTGAGCAAGAAGAAGAGGGAGAGAGGCTTTTGGTTTCTTTGTTTTTCTCTTTCTTGTTTCCAAAACCGTGAATAATGAGATAGCAATTACCAAAAAATATTTGGTAAATATCCCTCCAAAAACCGTGAAAAAGTTTTCCTCCCAAAAAGCCATTAAATGGCCTCACCAACTTACATTGAGAATAGTGACAATGTATCATCCAATAAAGGTGACTAGATACATCCATCAACTAGTCGTGTCAAGTGATGAGACATCGCGATGTGATTTGCGGGTCCCACTCGTTTCAAAATACGAATGTGTCCGCAAACACTTTCGGGCTCGATTTCGCTAATTCCGAATTAACGAATTTCCGTCGCGACGTAAATTAAATAATTATGCCTAGCGAAATTACTATTCACATCGCTAACGAATTAATTCTAAAGTAATTCGTTTGCCCGAATTAAAATTCGATTTTAATTCCGCGTCGAAATCTAATTTCGTTAATATATCGAATATATTATTTTATCAATTAATTCCAAATTAATCGTTCTCTCTCCTAATTAGGCATTTTATCCAAGATAAAGTTTCTCCGTAATTAATCCAAGATTAATAAAGTTTGAATCAAACATCATAGGTGAATCTTCAGGAAGCGACCCAAGAGATCTCCGGATATGTGGCGTAAGTAAATACGGTCGTTGGATAATCCGAACACGTACGTACCTCGTACTACGTTTTTACCGATTTACAAGACAAGGTTGGCTTCTAGCAAAGCGCCATGCCTACCCAATTCTCCAGAAATATTCTTATTAGAATATTAGATCTTTATCAAGCGTAGTATACCGTAGTATCGCGTACATCGATCCAGTATCGGACGATCACATGTTAGGCCTGGGGCTGAAAATGTGTCTGCCCCGTACGAAACATATATCGGACATCAAACAACTAGTCTCTTTAAATCAGACAATCCTGACCTGGTCATATTGTCCCGACGGTTGCAACCTTTTATAGAGTACTAGTTCTGTATCCTACGTGATCATCATCTCCATATGTCTGAAGTGATACTTCCATCTTGACATCACATCCAGTACACTACGATTCTCGATAAACCCAGAAGAGGCGTACACAGAACCGGTTAAAGCCCCGAACCACCAAAACCAAAGTTTACCGATTGTGGCAAGTACTAGCGATGCAAGTCTCAGGTTAAGACCATATACACCTACCCTGATGCGGCCTCCCATAGACACGCAGACATACTACCAATGGGATTCCGCGGGGTCTATCCAGAGCGAAGCTGTTTTCCGTACCATCGGTAAAACACAACCTCCTATCGCACTTGCATAAGTATCCAATACTTAAATATATGAGAACTATGCCGTTGTGCCATCACAACGTGCACAAGTGCAATACTAGTCTATTCCGCATTATCGATGTTCGATCTCGATAATACTCCGACTAGGGATATTTAATGATTAAACCTTTTATATTGATATTGTCTCATATCATCTCAATACGGAACTAATCATATGGACTTTTGCCATTAATATATCAAAGTAAATAATTTACAAAACGGCAAAAGGCAATTTCATTATCACATAGTTAATTTTGTACAATAATACAATATCATTTACAAAACAGTGACGCTATGGGTCATAATGTCTAAACAGAATTGCCTGTGAGCAAGAATGGTCCTCTAGAGGTTTGAAACAGCTAGCATTACTGGATGAGAAAAGGATATAAAGGTCTTGTACTCATACAGCTATACTAGAAAGTTGGCCAGGGCGTTCAACAGAAGGTGCGTCCCACCAAGATCAGAGAAGGTGATCTAGTGCTCAAGTAGTCGAAGCCACTGCTAATGGACCCAAGAGGAAAGTTCAGGCCCAATTGTGAAGGGGCCTACCTAGTCAAAAATGTGATGGGGAATGGGGCAGTGAGACTGTCAGATTTGGAAGGGAACGAGTTCACCGAGCCCATCAATGTGGATAGGCTGAAACAATACTTTGCATAAAAAAAGGCTCGTTGGGTTGAAAATCCGCAAAGGACAGCCTAATCAAAATAAAGAGCATGAGTGAGCAAGAAAAATGGCTAAATTTAAAATCTGTGAGGAACAGTTAGCGACAGAGTTACCCTTGTAATGCAGTTATTTCCTACATATGTACTAAGAAGTAATGCAAAACACCTTTATTGAAACAAATGTTCAAGATGTTCATAGATTAAATAAACCTCAGCTAACCTGGAAATATTAGAGTCAAGTAATTACAAATCACGTCTTTTGTTTTTTAGATGTTGGACCAAGGTCAGAAGATCTAGGAGAAGAACTCCTAGAATGGATAGGAGTAGAGCAGTCTCAGCAATGGGGACAAAGAACTCCAGGAATGGAAATGAGTAGAACAGCCTCGGGAATGAGGATGAGCAAAGAGCCTCGAGAATGAGGAAAGATCTAAAAAAAAGAGATTTTTTCAGCTCGCTGAGTTGAAAACCTGAAAAGGTGACTCAGGCAAGATAGAGCAATCCGCTAAGTTGAAAATCCGAAAGGACAGCTTAGGCAAAAGATAGAAAGGACCTGCAACTCAATGGACGAAGCACAAACAGTATCTTTTCCGCATCCTCGGGACAACAAAAGAAAGAGGCCACTTTCAAAAAGACGTAATCCACATTGACCTGGTGCAGGTAGCGGAGAGTAGAAAGCTGAGCCAGGTCCGGGGGTGACCTGTCTACCACCCCGCGAATAAGGGACACAACTGAATCTTGAGCCATGGACCAAAGAGAATTGAGCAATCACCGGAGTAGAATTGGCATAAGGAAACTGTCAGCAGGCCAAGGGGGTGCCCAATGGCCAAGAGAGTTACTTAAAGGAGTTAAGAACCACTCTAGCGCAAGGAATGCCCGACCAAGGATGACATCAAGCCAACATGACAAAGAAAACCCATCTGAATAGGGAATGCATCCATGCATACATGCATACATGTTGCATACACACTATTTTTGTTTTGTGTTTGCAAGCTTTGAAGAAAAGGAAAAAGCGGCGAGGACGAGCAACTCCAGGAATGGAGAGGAGCCTCGAGAATGAGGATGGATCAGAGGTCGAAGTGCCTCACCACCATCGGTTCAACAGTTCAGGAGGGAATCCTAGAGTCGAGGCCTACATTATCAACAGTTTTAGGAATGAATCCCAGGGTCGAGGCCCACATTATCCACGGTTCAGGTAAGAATCCCAGGGGTCGAAACACCTCATCATCGTGGAAAAACTCCCCAGTGGATCGAAGAGTCACGCAGATGGACCAAAACGCCATCACTCATTCAGTTTGGGAAAGAATCCCAGGGGTCGAAGCACCTAGAAATCGAAGCATCTCACACCCAGCATGGTTCGGGAATGAAGCCTAGGGGTCGAAGCACTTCGCCATCAACGCATCACGGGTTGGGAATAAAGCCCAGAGATCGAAGCATCTCACACCCAGCATGGTTCAGGAATGAAGCCCAGGGGTCGAAGCACCTCACCATTAACTCAACACAGTTCAGGAATAAAGCCCAGAGATCAAAGCATCTCACTTCCAGCATGGTTCAGGAATAAAGCCCAGGGGTCGAACCGTCTCGCTATCAACTCAGCACAGTTTTGGAATAAAGCCCAGAGATTGAAACATCTTACACCCAGCATGGTTCGGGAATGAAGCCCAAGGGTCGAAGCACCTCGCCATCAACTCAGCACAGTTCGGGAATGAATCCCAGAGATCGAAACATCTCACACCCAGCATGGTTCGGGAATAATTACAGGGGTCAAAGTACCTCGCCATCAACTCAGCACAGTTCAGGAATAAAGCCCATAGATCAGAGCATCTCACACCAGCATGGTTCGGGAATGAAGCCCAGGGGTCGAAGCACCTCACCATCAACTTGGCACAGTTCGGGAATAAAGCCCAGAGATCCAAGCATCTCACACCCAGCATGGTTCGAGAATAAAGTCCAGCGGTCAAAGCACATCACCTTAAACTCAGCATAGTTTGGGAATAAAGCCCAGAGATCGAAGCATCTCACACCCAGCATGGTTCGGGAAGAAATCCCAGGGGTCGAAGCACATCGCCATCAATGCAACTCAGTTCCGTAAGAAATCCCGGAGATCGAAGCATATCACACCCAGCATGGTTCAGAAACAAATCACAGGGGTCGAAGCACCTTAGCATCAACTCAACTCCATTCGAGAAGAAATCCCAGAGATCGAATCATCTCCCAAAAGTAGCAAAACGACAGGTAAGTCTGGGAACGGCCAACAAAACAGGTAAGTCAAAAATGCATGCATGACTTTGATAGGGTTGTCACAGTCATACACTACACAAGCCCCATCAAAGTGGGGGCGACTGTAGACATTACATTTTTGTATGAGCCAGGTGACGAGCCTTGTATGGAGGCACTACCTGAAAAGTTACGGAAGTTGCGAAAACGAATGCCGGAAGGAAGGAAAACCTCCAAAATTAGCACCTTATCGGATTCGGACTCACTAGCCAGCCTCAGATTCACTCAGTCAGGTTCTTCTTCAAACCATAGCCTCAGACACGCCCTTGCACCCTTCAACTTCGGCCCATCCAAACGGCCCAAAGCCCATGCAACCCACCATACGCACCCAATGACCATGAACCCATGCACACGCCAAAAGCCCATGCAATCCATGCAAATCCCCTCATCAACACTTTCCAATTTAACAAAGATTTGAAATCCCATGCAATCCACATGCCAAAATCCCATCATCAACAATTTCCAATTTAACAAGATTTGAAATCTCATCCTTTCCAATTAACAATATTTGAAATCTCCTAATCACCAAATTCATAAGATTTTTTCCCAAAATAGATTTTCAAAATAAACATGATTTGTTTCCTTGTTTAGAGAACTCTCCAAATCATTATAAAAGAGAGACCAAATCATCAAAGTGGTGGAGCTTTGGATGGCAATTACAAAAAAAAACCCTAAGGACTCTCTTCTCTTCTTCTTCTTCAAGCAATCACGGCAACAACAAGAAAAATGAAACCCACCAACAATCCATCACCAAAGAAACCACCCAAACAACACCAAAAAACCAGAAAAACTGAACAAAAAAAAATAACAAGCCAAAACCGAAACAACAACACCAAGCCACCAAAAATCCTAGACCAGTCACCGAAACACAACACAAGAAACCTAGACCAATCACTGAAACCAGAAAAAAGAGAAACAAAATAACCCTCACCGAAACCAGAAGAAAGAACAACAAGGCAGCCAGCACCGAGAAAATAACAAAAAAAATCAGCAAACGTGAACCAAACAGTAGCCCAATCACCCAAAAACAACCAGCAAAAACCGTGAGCCAACCACCCAAAAACAACAAAAAAAAATAATGCCAAAAATCACAAAAAAAAAGACAGTAAAAATTGTGCCAAAAACTGCAAAAATAGCCAGCATAAAATTCCAAAAATACCAGCCACAAAATCACCCAAAACAGTAGCCAAAATCACCCAAAACAGCAGCGAAAATCACCCAAAACAGCAAGCCAAAACAACCAAAATAGCGAACATAAAACCAAAAAACAGCCATCGAAAAAATAGTATAACCAGCGCCCAAAAACAGTAAAAATAACAACCAGAAAATAGCAAAACAGTAACCAGAAACAGCAAAACAGCAACCAAAAAATAGCAAAACAACAAGCTAAAACAGCGAACCAGCAGCCACAAACAGCGAACCAGTAATCCTTATGGTGACGGCCTAACGTACTTTTGAGAAAGCAACTCAAAAGGTAAGACCTGAATGCACCCTTATCATATTTATTTTCATAAGTTCCGGATGCTGCGTGCCTGGCTGGACGTGAAATACGTCCACCCGGGTATGCGAAGTCCTACATCAAAGACGACCAAATTTATGGTCACATTATTTTCTTCTTTGGCATTATTTATTTATTTATTCACTTTTATCGTTATGCCATTATTTCGCCTTTATTTTATTTTGTTTATTTTTTTGTTCATGTTGAGGATTATATTTTATTCATTTTTTTTACCTCTTTAGTTATTCATTATCCATTTTCATGTCTATTTTTTATGTTCGTTTACATTGCATTGATGATTATGTATGTGATTATCCCTTATGGTATATCGGATGGAAACCCAGACATAAATTCCGTAGCCGAATCCGAATGGACGGTAGTGCGGTCTGTACTTGGGATACAACTCCACGTACCACTCGGGAAATATTCATATATGCGTGATTAACCCCCTTTTTGTTTGCTATTTATTTATTGTTGCTTTTCCCGCTTATCTTTGTTTATTATAGTTTTCGTTACCGCATCTTGTACTTCTTAATTTAATATGCTTTTTTAAACTATGTTATTATGGTTATTATTTTGATTGGGTATGTTATTATGTTTTTTATCCGCCTTTTTGCATGAATTGTATTAAGACTTGGCTATACCATTGTGTGAACCCGTTCATTATACTGGCATAAGTAATGGACCATTCCGAACCCAACGGTTTGAGGTCTGCCCTTGCGAGGGGTGAGTGTGGCCTTCAATCTTTTCCAGTTCACACTGGGTGGCGACTCATTTATTCTCCTGTTTAGCCCCCCGCGAGCTAGTCCGTACTCTCTACAGGCTGCGGGCCCAATAGTGTCGTGGTCGCCGAACATCATAGGCATAGCGGTAAACCCCGCTTCGCTCCTACATATCCATTCACTCTTACAAATGTAAATTCAATACAGACAATCACTTTAAAATCATTATAAAACTCTTTTGTTGTAAACATATCAAATCTGAAAATCGTTTTTCTCATAAATCCTTATCAAACGTCCATGACCAACTCAATTGGACAAAATATAACAAGTACTCCGGACCTCTCAATTGAGCAAAAATATAACAAGCATTCAATGTCTGAATCGCATGCACATACTGAACAATAAACAAAACAAACTCGTGTCAACATATGGTAGCGGGTCAATCCATTGCAGTTGGACAGAACCCTAAACAAGCGTCATGACAAATTTAAAAATCATAAAAACATAATACAAGCGTCGTGACCGAAATATATCATATTATGTCATATTATAAACGAAATCAGATGTATCTCTCTCAAATCATAATTCTTTTGAAATCATTCTTTTTTCCAAAACGCTATATATACCTCAGTAAAAAATAAGTCTTTTGAAAACATAAGAGAAAATCAAATGCATATTATTCAAAATAATTCTTTTGTAAAAAATCTTTTCAAAACACTTATCGAGCATCCACTGTTTGAGTCGTGCCCCTAACTAAACAGTGTAAGAACATGACCATATCGACAAAGTAATGGGTCGGCCAATTTCCGATGGTCAGAACCTCATAACAAGCACCCCGAGACGGAAACATATCATTAACAAGTGTTTCAGTAGAAACATATTCATAATCGTAAAACATCAAAACATATAACAAGCACCGAGAAGGAAACATTGCTTTTCATTAGTGATCAGAATAAGTTTTCTAAAGTCTTTACTTATTGGTCATTCAAAAATCATAAACCATCAATATCATCAAAACATCAATTAATAGTAACATAATGACATAAAACATGAATAACATAAGAGCATAGAACAAAAGTATCCATTCATATATCAGATACATTGCAAAATACATCTTCATCCATCATCATTCAACCAGAAGCTCACCGGTCGGGCATATCACACAATACATTACAAAATCATCAAGCGTTGTCAAATGACATATATATCATAATGCAATTCTCATATCACATACACTAATGACATACTACTAACTTGGTATATATATACATATATTTATATATTCGTAACCTAAGATTTATGTAGAATTATACCTAACCACCCATACCATGGCTTTAGCCGTCCCAAACCCGTGATGGCTTGGACCTAACTCAATACATACATAAATCATGTCACCCACTATCTGTCTAAGTTTGATAATGGTTTATACATATGTGCTTGAAATCATGACATGATGGTAAACTAAAAGACATATAAGAACTATAATACTGAAAGCATATGTGAACTTTAACATATAAAGCTTGCTCGAACGATAAAGTGAAACATAGACTAAATTCATAAATTTAAATGTTACTTTTAAACATGCAACGTGTTGCACAACGTGAAACGTAAGCTAAAATACAAATTGGATTCATAAGCTAAAATCATAAACTTGAGAACATAAAATTTAATCGTAACATAACTCGAATATAGTAATTATATTCTAAGATTCAATAACGTAAACTATAACTTAAGGTTAACAGCTTATGTGATAGGCATAAACATATACTTGAATCCCAAACATAAAATATATCCACAATTCATAACATAAAGCCTATAATTAAATTTCTTAGCTAAATGTACATGTAAAACATGATCATAGACGTATATTTAAAACATAACATAGACTACTTTATAAAGTTCAACTAGAAATTGAGACTTAAATTATAATCTTGACTTGAAATGTAACTAGAATGTGTAATCACAACCAGTCATAAGCTTAGTTACCACCAAACATAATCTAATTATCCATGTATTAATCATCTTTCATAATCATCATCAGCATATCAAACATATTCACATTGTCTTATAATGTTATCAAACTGAATTCTACCATCATTGCCATTAAATGGGCTCTTGGCCATACACACAAAAATTCATACAACATGCCACATTGACCCACAAAACAATAATTCTTCATTCAAGGTTCAGAACATGATGTTCATCTCACCACCAAGGCATAGAATAAACTTTAACATTTCCCTATCTATTCGACCAAGCATGGTCTTCAACCACATTTGACAATTCCAACATATTTAACACTTACAACATAATATTATCAACCAAACACACAAAATCAACCATCATTACAGCCTCTCACCAATTCAGCCAACTACCATTTCCCCCTTGAGATTTTTCAGGCAATATTAAACATAATCACACTTATACCATGCATATAGTCACAATTTCATATAAAATAAAAGCAAATTCCTCTCCCCCATCATGCTCAACTTTCTACCCTAAGAGACCCAATATCATAGTTTGGCATTCAACTCAATTAGTTCATTAATCCAAGGTATAACATCTCCATTAACATAAATAATAACTCTACTAAGCTTAAACATGTAAAATAAAATAAACTTAAACTTAAATTTTGTCAAATTGGAATTTGGGGAAAGCAAGCACATCAAGTAAAATTTGAAACTCCAAAGAAAAGAGAGAAAGAGAGAGAAACTTATATAGCTTGAAGGATAATTGAAGAAGCTACCAATATGAATCACACTTGCATGAAAAAAAAAATGAAGAAAAATGGAAGCTTGAGAGAGAATGGAGGCTTGAATTCATTCAAATGGTTGTTAGTGCCATTGAACTCAATGGCAGATTTTGATGATGCAACACAAGAGACTTTGATGGGAATTTACGAGCATTACAAAAAGATGTCGAAATAAATGGATGTGAAAACTCAAGCACCAAACAAGAATATGTAGTAGATTCTTATAGCTTAGGGCTCTCATTGTAAGTGAGCCTATAATTCAAGTACAATAAACTCATAAGACTCATGCACATTCATATAGATGCATTATGGTCAAGTGCATAATGTTTTAAATCTTCAAATCTGAGATTTTACACTATAACTGGCATACCGATCCCTGATACTGGCAATCCAATGACCCTGCTCACCCTTGGGCAGAATTGCATACTCTCTGGAACCGGGCTACTCCATACCGATCTGTCATACTTGTCAGTCTGGAGTTTGCACAGCTACTGAAATCGATCACCATATCGGTGAGTAATCCGGTTTGGTACGCTTTAATCTTCAACAACCATATAGCCATTTGAATTCCAAGACTGACATACCGGCCCCTATAGACTGGCATACTTGTGTCAGGACAAAGAGTTTAGTCATTTTTAACTTTCACTATATTTTAAGCCCCAATTTCATTTTCTCAAAGATAAAAATATTGAGAGTAAATCAAATCTTCTTTATCAAACACTCTCATTATAATCAAAGCTCACACACTACACCTTCATATAATCTTAGTGAGCTTGGATTAAAAACTCACACACTTAAATCTTCTTGTTCTTTGTGAGTGCCCAAGTTGTATTGTAAATTTTATCATCAAACACTTGTAATGTGAAAATCCCTTGTTGAGTGGGAATACTTAAAAGAGTGAGTTTGTTGTAAAAGGTTTGGAGCGAACCTAAAAAAACTCTCATTATAAAGGTTTAAGAGTGAACCTATAGACAAAACTCTTAATGTAAAGTTTTAGGGTGAACCTAGGGACATGACTCTTGGTTTGTGAGTGAGCCAATGAAAACTCTTTGTGTAAAGTACAGATTCATTTTACATAGTGGAAAGCTTCAAGCGTGGCTTGGAATAATGGACATAGGCAAGGAGTTGGCCGAACCACTATAAATCCGGTGTCAATTTCTCTATCCATATCTCATTTACTTATTGCAAGTTTTATATTATCTTTTCATATTATATATTAAACTTGTCAGTATTAAATATGTTAATTGCAGAAATTGATTTCTAAGCTTAATCAGTAAAGCTACTAACTAAGTAGCTTAAAAATGAAAAGATTTTTAATTCCGTATTATTTTATCACAAACTCAATTCACCCTCTCTTTTGGGTATAGTTATTTTTATATGAGTGTGCTTGTAGGAAATTTCAAGGGGGAGAAGTGAGAGAGAGAGTGAATAGTAATGTTTATATAACATAAGAGAGAGTTTTATAATTAAAATAATAATGCTAGATTACTCAAGAATTTCACTAATCATCTCATGAAAACATGCATTTTTGACCTCGTTCTGTTCACAATTTGGAAAACGTCTTCACATAAAAGTTGTAGATCTTGGTCTAATCTTTCCGATGGTATAAAGATCACTAAAATAGGGCATCGGTAGCTCAAGTTAAAGTTAAAATAATAAAAGTTTTCCATTACTCGGTAAAATCTAATTGTACTACGAAACTGAAAAATATTACCTCGTGATCCCAGAATAATTCATAGGAGTAATGTACATGCTAATAATGCATAATTAAGAATTAGAATATATCTCATAAATGTACAAGAAAATATATAATTACGTCATGAAGATCGGGGTGTTATATCGGTAAGGTCATATTTTAGGAACTCGCCTAGGGCCTTTAAAATTTAAGTCATCTCAAAATCACTCTTACCTCTTTCGATTTGAGCTCAAAAAGTTGCCTAAATGAACTATCCTAAAGACCGGCTCCTACTATTGATAGAAATCACCTAACCACAAAAGTTCAAGGGACTTCTGAGTACTTAGTATTACGACGAGATTTTTGTTAATATTTTAAATTTCATGTCATACATCGATTTTGATGATCACAAATCATATATTAAGGGTATTATAGTAAAAGCACCCTCATGGAGATATATGGAAATGTAAGCATTAAAAAGAAACTCAAGAATAAAGAAAATCAAGAGTGGAGCTCAATAATATTCAATAGACTCCATCAGGACATAAAGTACTAGAACAAGGATAAAGAAACTTTCCGAGACATAAAGAAAAGGACCAACGAGATATGAACGTCTCCTATTAGTATGAGTATAGACGACGGGGTTCTATTTTAAGAAATAAAAAGGACTTTAACAAGAACATCCATCTAGGAGAAATATCAAAGAAGCTTTGAGAATATAAAGAAGGAAAAACCTAAGACAGTTCAAAGATTAAGGAAGTCAGAGTAAGGATTGCTAGACCAGCAAAAGATCACAAGAAAATCAAACATCATAGAACCCACAAATAAGCTAAGACAGTTGAGATTCGTAGAAAAGTGTAAGAATAGGTTTATGAAATTGAAGGTATTTAAGAAAGTAATAAGAGTATCAGCATGGACGATGGGATATAGTGATCAAATCAAGGTTTATAGGAAGGACAAGAGGCTGAGATTTAAGAAACAAATAGAGAAATGACTCGCAGTTAGTCTTAAATAGTAAGGAATATAGTAAGGAAATAGAATTTCCAATGGTATGGGAATTGTGATGAGTAACAAGGGAATTTAGTATATTTTGGCACAAGATAACATAATGAGGAAGTGATAGCATAAAGAATCGATAATAGTTATGAAACCCTATAGCTTAGTAAGGAAAAGAACTAGTGAAGGAGAGCAAATGATAAGATTAGACAAACCATGAAATGGCTTATGGTAGTGGGTAAAAAGAGGATTTTAGGAAAGAAGAATAATATTTGAATTAAAGATTTAGTAGAAAACGCCCTTAAGAGTTGAAGTAAATAGAGTTTCCAAGAGAGCTAAGGAGTGAGGAGTTGAGAAACTAGAATAAGAAAGAAACCTCGCAGCAGAATGAGTCCTTTAGGAAAGAACATGGTAACCGTAAAAAGTTAAGTAATAGAAAGGAGTAAAGAGACAGTATAAGGAAAATCATTAAGGAATATGCTCCTAGAAGGACCAGGTACGAGATGCAGAGTGATTGATTGATAAGTGATCTGGACTAAGGTTAAAAGAGGGAAGTCGGAAAAGTTTTAATGATGAAAGCCAGTGTAGGAAAAGACACCAGACATGTATCTACGAGAGCTCCAGGCAAAGGATGCGTGTCATCGAAACACCAAGAGTTTGAGATTAACTCCCACCCTCCCAACCCTCGATCGATACCAGTAACAAAGGTGAACTTGAAGTGTAACATTGAGATACTCCAGAAGCAAGTATAAGTATAGAGATGGACGAAACGAAATATATGATTCTGTAAGAATAGTAACAAATTAGAATATAAGAGAAGAAGGAAAAGTAGTCTAAGCAAGAGAAATAAAAAAAATTGAAAATAGGGTAACAAAGAAAAGAAGTACTAGTTAAGCATACAACAAGGATGTAAAGGACAATGTTAAGGATAACCTAGGGCAGATGAGGACAAGTATCCTTCGAGTAAAGAAGCAAGAGGTATGACCTATAGTAAATTCAGACTTAGAACGAAGCAAAAGAGTAAACCAAAAGGTTAGCCGATACTAGTATTGGAAGCTAAAATTGTCAAGATGTTATAACAAATTGGAGAGAAAATGTTAATTAAGCGTTGACAAGAAATGTGGTATGATCAAGAAAATAAATTTACCATGGTATAGGAATTAATAAAGTGAAGACATTCTAGTATGCAATAGAGTATAGAAGATAAGTAAATATAAAATAATGGTGGAGGAAAATCAAGGAGTTGAGATCTACAATTATGGTCCAAGAAAGAACGAATGAAGCTATTGAGAATTAGAAGAAAAGTTGATAAGTTAAAATAATACTAAAGTAAGGTAGTAGTCAAATGATAGTCGAAGGCAATGATTGATATAAGAACAAAGAAATCCAAGTAAGAAGGACATAATAGACCAAGGAAGTTTTTAGTAGTCGATAAAATAAAGTAAGAATAAAATAGTACAAGAAAAGTTTAAGAGAGAGGAATCGATGAGATACAACCGAGGTAGGAAATAATACATATCGGTAAAAAAGATATAGTAAGTAATAGCAATAAAAGTTTCAATAAGTAACCATATGAGATACCCAAGCCCTTCAGAAAGGCGAAAATTTTGGAACTTAGAAAGGAAGCTTATAGACGATTGAAGGTGGTATAAGAAATATGGAGAGTCGATAGTCGAGTAATGAGAAAAAATGTTAAGGTCAAGTTGGACGAGTGGAATAGAGAAATATCAAGTATAGGTATGAGATATTAGAATCCTCGGTGAGAGCCAAGATACTAGTTATTAAAAACTTACTCAAGTTAAGAAATCATGGGGCATAAGTGAAGAACTAGAAGAAAGAAATCTCAGAGATAAGGAGTATAAAGTACAGCGACAGAACAGAAGGACAATAGTCAAAAGTACTCAGCAAAAAGTATTACAGAATGAGGACTTAGGAAAGATCTAGTAGTCAACAGAGGTTAGCGACAAAAAGTTAAGGTTTAGTAGCGTCTTGGATATTCGCGAAGTTAAGAAGATCACGAGTAGACGCCAGAGAGGATTCGAGGACGAATCTTATTTAAGGGGGGAGAATTTGTAACGACCGGTAGTCCTTACTACTGCCTACAACGATACAGTTACGTACGAGATGAAAGTATGTAAAATAAACTATTTTTGGACTTATATATGTTCATGGAACGACTTTGGAGACAATCGGTAAATTTTCCGAAGTCCCGGGAAGAGACTGTACCATGTGCCCCTCTGTACTACCCATAGTATTTGGGGCATAACGTTTTCATACGATCTCCGATTTTTATGAATTTTATATCGTTAAAAATATAAGACCGAGACCTACAACTTCTGAGTTAAATATTTTCCCAAATTAGGACTAGAACCGAGTCAAAAACGCAATAAATCTGGGTGAATAGTAAATTCGGACCCAGAAGAAGAAGAAGAAGAAGATTTGGAAAAGAAGCTTGGCAACCTTTGAGGAGTTTAGAAGATGAAGAAAACTAAGAGAAAAGGGGTGAGAATTCATGACCCATTTTTGAATTTTAAAGTTTTGATGAATTAATACCTATATTGTGTTGGAAACTTGTTTGTGATGATGATAGCATGCTTGTTGACAATCAAAACAATGAAAAGTTAATGAATTCTAGTCTGTGAAGTTTTGGGTAAAATTTGGCAGAATTGATTTGAATATGAATTGATGGTTTAGTTGGTGAACATTGAGTGTAAGATGATGTTTTGTATGTTTGTTTTTGTATTGGAAGTGTCAAACAATGAAGAACAAATAGGGTAGTGAATGAGAACTTGGCAGTGAGTTTGGTATGCAATACCTTCTGGACAGGCTGTGGTATTTAGGTTATAACATGAGTTTTAGGTATCCGTTTGATAAGCCGTGAAATTCTGAGTAAACTAGAAACATAGGGGAATAGCATATTCAAAATTCAGAATTTTTAGGCTTAAGAGGGAGTCGTACCGAATTTGCAAACTTGGCCTCACTGCAGTGAATTACTGATTCTGTGGTAACAGAACAAGGTGAAAAGAAAACTTTATAATTTGCGTTCTAGAAGTCAAAATAAAGTTCCGTAAAATTCTGGGTACTTTAGTCACATAAGGGAGTAACATATCCAAAATTTAGAATTTTTGGACTTAAGACGAGATCGGAACGAATTTTTGAAGTCGGGCGACCTGCTGCCCTAGTGCCCAGTTTTTCTGTTCGACAGCCCCTGAATTTCGGTCTATAAGTTGAGTTTCTGAAGTCGGAATTGAGATCCGTAAAAACCAACATAAACTAGACATATTAAGGACCATTATTTAAATTTTCAGCCTTAGATTCATTCCCAATTAATTGTGACGAAATTTCAAAGTTGGTCTACAAACTGTAAATTTCTGGCCGTTAGAATAAATTAAGTTTCCGCTACCGCAAACCTAAGTCCATGAAATTCATAGATACCACAGATATCATCAATATTCAGCAAGATTGTGTGTCCATACATTGTATATTCTTTTATGTCATATGAAGATGTTTCGAGTTATGCAAACTAACGATCGTATTGACCTTAGATTGATGCCAGGATACTAAGAGGTAGCTCACGCCGTCAATCGCTCTCGATTTACCATAGCACAGTGAGTGGACACTTTTCCTTTAAACTGATTTTTATTTCGTTATCATTGTTTTAGACTTATATTTTCATGCTTTAGGGCGTTAGAAGAAATTATTTACAGTTACTTTATAAACAGTTATGTTTTGAGATAGTAAAAATTTTTATAAAGCATTGTTTACAGATTTTAGATTTAAAGTATGCTTTTCATGTTTTTCGGGGCATGAGGTCAGAACTCACCCCAGTATGTAACTTGAGATACAGATGGAATTGACGGATACAGAGAGCATGTGCACATGTTGAGGACTGGGGGGACGCCCCTAGATCCTCGGCGCTCAGATGGTACATTCCTGGGCGGAGATGCGCCTATGGGCGGAGATGCGCCTACGGGCGGAGATGCGCCTAGGGGCGGAGATTCTGTTTTCAGAAAAAGGATTTCAATTTTCAGTTTTTAGAAAAGAGTTTTAGAAAAGAATTTAGAAAGACGGATTTAGAGTGAAGTACAAGAAAGAGTTTTCAGTCTTCAGATTCTTAGTAAACAGTTTTCAGAAACCAGTATTTTAAAGGTAGTTTTCCGAAATATGAAGTTTTGGAATACAAAGTATTCATATAGAGATGTTTTGAAAATATGGTTTTAAAGCTAAAAGATTTTTATATCAGTTTTCAGTCATTGTCCACTCACTTAGATCGTATAACGATCTAACCCCCCCTCCATTCTTTATGTTTTGCTGGAATTTCTAGGAGGACGAGCTCGGGAGGACGGATACTGATGCAGTCACCAGGGATGGAGTCCACCAGCATTGAGTCATATAGTATATGAGTCCAGTCAGTGTCAAAGTAAAAGTTTCTGGTATGCACTAGTAGAGTTTGAGTCTTTAAGAGCATATGTTAATGTATGTAAAGTAAAGTATTTTGAATTCACATAAATGAGAAATAAAAGTATTTCAAATTGAGTATGGTTTATATGCATGATATTGCATTAGAACAGTTTAGAATACAGTCAAATAGTCAAAGGCTTATGGGGTTAGCATAGCTATCCCCTGCCGGTAACATCTCTCAGATCGGGGATGTTACATACACTATTTGTATATGTTACGAGTTCTATCATACATATACATACACTCAGACATACATACAATCATCGTTCAACCAACCACAAAGCACACATAACAACCAATCCATCACAAAGCACATAATCAAACAACACACATATAAGGTTGGATTATGCATACAATGCTCGTACAGTACTCATTACCTATTTTAGAATAGGTATGAGATGAATATCGTCCGAACGGATTCCTAACTAGCCCGACTACTATAACACGAGATTATCAAACAATTAACATACACACGTGCACACATATCACGTGACATAATCTCACATACACAACACATACATGTCAAATGTTGTTTATCATCCGGTATACATAAGTATATACATAAAACATATGAACATGCTTATCACTTCGAATTTTGATACTGTAGCCTTTAACAATCTTCATGTCTTCTACTTTTCAATCAAATGCACTCTATCTCCAGAATTCTTATCAGAAACATTCATTCATAAACATATCCATTCGCACACGTACTTTACCCATTTAAAGAACTTAGCTTATACCAATTTAGAAAACATGATTTATTCCATTTACCGATTCCATATACCCAACCTATACATATCTTAACATCATATGCATATACGTATACATGTTCATATACTTATACATACTTATACATATATTTTTCATACTCATACATTTACATAACGTATACATATCGTTACCGATTCTTACACTTTCATACATCCCTACATCCACACAAACATTGAGCTCATTTCATATCTTATTCATAGCATATCAGTAACAAAGTTCCATCTCTGTGGTGGTCGTTTATCCTTACTATGTGTAACCTCGAACTATGTTTTCAAGAATATCTCTTATTTATTCTCGTCTTAACCTAAACACTTCAATCATATATATATATATTTAAAACATCAATCAATTATTCAATCACTCATTGCATGAGTTACTTACCTGACTTCGCGAGCACTCCAAGTCTTGATCAAATCTGCCAAAACAAATGGCGAAATATTGTCAGAATCGCAACTTTACAAGATTCTTGACTTGACTACGATAAAATTTTGGATCTTTCCGGAGCAACCAAATCAAGTCCAATTTCAATGATCTTAGTTTCAGTAATCTTAAGACATCATTAAAAACTAACCCAAGTGGTTAGTTAACTTAAATTCTCAGTTTACGCATTTTTAGAAAATCTTCCGAAAAAATTTCCACAAACACTATGGAAGGGTCCCAAACCCTTCGAACCTACCCGGATTTATCCAAACATATTCTTAATATCATATATAACTCATAACTATCATTAAAATAAAAAAAAAAACATCATTATACGTAAAAATTCACTTTTATCGGAAACTTGCATATTATATCGGATCAATCAAACTCGTTCTGTTTTCACTCAGATTCTATCGAATGCTCATATTCAATGTACTAATACTCAAATAATTCATTTAATATAATTACGCTACTCTACGAAACTACTGGATGCATCCGAACATTTAATAGAAAACTTGAAATTTGCGGGATTTTCACTATGAGGTCGTACTGAGATTTCGAGGGTATATACAGACTACAAACGATCCCACAAACACGCAGGAATCGATGGAATTTCGATCAAAGCTATTGTTCACTATCGGTAAATATTCATCTGAATCTTCCTTCCTCGTTTCGTGTGCAACCGTGTACGGAACGGAAAATCCATCACCGCCAACTGGTAGTACTCTCCGAGAGCTTCGATTTGGCGGGTGGCTCGGGCCGTGAAATAAAGCGACGAACTGGGATCGAAAAATCCATTTCCGCCATTTTTTGGTGACATGGGGGCTGCCGCCGGCCACCACAAGGTGGAGGGGTGGCCGGCACACCCCCTTGGTTGGTCGTGTCGGTCGACGATGGCCGGTAAGCCGCCGGCGTGACCAACGAAACAAAAGTCAACTTTTGGGGGTGGGGGATCATATTTAAGGATTTGGAAATTTAGGCCATTTTGAAAATTAAGGAAAACTTCAGGGTATTTATATAGGAGTTTCTGAAATTTACGTTCAGACCCCGTGAAATTGCAATCAGGTCTGTATCATGGAATATTTTCGAAAAATCACATTTTGGAAGCCCTTCTAATGCATATTTTGAAAAGTGTTCAACATGAAAGTTGTTCATCTCGGAAAAATGAATCGGATGGTTCAATAATCAGTTCAATCGAAGTTTGTTTGAAATTCTTATAGCCGTGACAAGAATTTTTTACGTGTATAACGATAAAATAAGAAATCGCGTAACCGGTTCTCGAAATCACGCGTTTTCCAACGCAACGAAACTTCTTTTGAAAATATTCCGATCTATTTCCCAACACATAAAGTCTTACTTTCGAATATCATTCAGTTCCAAATTCCAAACTCCAATTCGGAAAGCTTCCAGAACACTTCGAAAAATATTCGGGATATTACGTACAGATGGTTGGTTTACAATACATTGTTCATGCTTTATAGGTACTTGTAATTTCTTAATGTGAAGATATTAAACCATTTCATGTTACGTTAGAGGAAGAAACCTCTTTGTCCCTTATTAATCTTTGGACATTTTGTTTTTGGGTAATTTTGCGGAGAGATGCCCATTTTATACCATTATAGTTATCCTTTCGAATTAATATTGTAATAATTTATCTTGTAAACCACTGCTGTAACCTCCTTAATTCTTACGATCTCTATCTCATTGATGGGTACTTGGTAGATTTATTTTGTTAGCCGTTATGTGTTATTTTTATTATTTTGGAATCTGAATTTTGTATGATTTAATTGGAATTTAGCAAGAAAAGAACTGGATCTTAAATATGTATCAATTAATCCCTGTTTTGTTTCAGGCTCTTTGGCTGTTTCAGAATCTTTTTTTTTTTTTTTTTTTTTTTTTTTTGAAGGTGGTCGATTTCAGTTGCTATCTTTTTATCGTTATAGAGCTTAGTATGAACTCAATCACCTAAAGTTGAAACAATTGCTAATCTTTTTAAGCCTTGGATCTGGAACTGAAGACAATGTCATCATTAGGTTAATATTGTGTCAGTTTTCTTCCTTGTCATGTGTCTTCTGCTATATCATGAATACAATTATTATGTTCCATTCTGTTACACACAATTCGGAAAGCTTCCATTTTTTTTTCATGTTCTTCAATTACAGGGACTTATTAGTTGACTTTAATTTGACTTCAAGGCAAAGGAAGGCTGAGAATATCATCATATTCAAGTAGCTTTCTTTCTAATAATTTTGTTTAATATATAGTTATGATTTTCTTTGACTAATGATGTTAATACGTTTAATCCTTATTTTTGCAGAAATGAAGTTGGTAGAAAGATTTATATGTAGTGTATCTTGAAAATTCGGTAATGAAACTTCTTTTGTATTGAATTCAACTTAACGTTTACTGGAATTGTTGGCTAATGAATTTTTGTAAGAATTAATGTGGTGATATTTTGGAATTGTGGTAGTCATTTAAGAATTTTAATTTTGTTAATGTGTTGTGTACAACATAGATGAGATTTTTATTACAATTATGCTATTCTATGTTAAGTTTAAAATGTTCTATGTGTTGTTTTGGTTGTATTAATATAAATATTCAGATTATGTAAAATAGGGGGAAAACATGTGTGTATATATAACTAATTTTTTTTTTTTTAAAAAAAAAAAACTTATGATATCATAGTATTATAATTTAGGAAAATTATCTTATGTCCATCTCAAATTAGGCGAAAGTCGAAAAATATTACAACCTATTTTAAATTATTATTTTTCCACCCGATGTTAGTTAGATTTTTTCACTTGAAATTGTAAAAGTATATCATATTCCACTCGATAATGTGTAAAAGGTTATTAATTTTCCACCTTAAAAATATGAAAATTGATATATTTTTAAAATTTTAGGTAGAAAAATGATAAAGTATAAAAAATATTATAATATTTTCATACTTTCGCTATATATATATATATGGTGGAACGATGATAATACACTAAAAAGATTAATAGTAGCATAAACTTTTGATATTAATTTGTCAATATATTAGTGATGTATTCTCGTTAGTATTTTAGAGATATTATAATGTCAGTAAATCTATTATATTACCGTGTCAAAATATTACTAAAATTACGGTGTCATTATTATAGTGATACAAAAGTGACACTAAAAGTACTAACACTAATAGCTAGTATCAGTAATTATTAATTTTTTGATTACTGACAAAAAATATTATCAGCAAATTTCATTTTTGGCGTTATATTTATAGGCTTTTCGGTATTTTCGGTAATTTATTTTTATTCTTAATTATTGGGTATTCAAGTAACACTACTAAAAAAAGATATAGAGAGATGATAGACATACATAAATTCTTACATAAAAAGATATAGTGATCGCTACAGTAATCACTGTAGCTACAGTGAGAGGGTGTAGTATTTTTATGTAAGAATTTATGTATGTCTATCATTTTTGAAAGATATATATTATCTTGATAGATTTTTATGCCATATTTCGCATTTGTTTATTTGATTATGAAAAATATATGACATATATCAAATTTATCAAGAGATAATGATATAATGATATATTGGATATAATGATAGTAATTATGAAAATCTTGGTATTTTCTCTAATTTATTTTTATTCTTAATTGTTGGGTATTCAAGTAACAATACTAATATATACAAATTTTCTTGATAGAAATTTTATGACATATTTGGTATTTGTTATTTGTAATATCCCGAATATTTTTCGGAACGGTTCTGGAAGATTTCCGAATTGAAGTTTAGAATTCGGAGCGCGATGCTATTCGAAAATAAGACTTTTTTTTCCTGGCTTCTTCCTAAACTTCTATTCTTCGCTCTTTCCGTAGGCTACAACTATGTCATTTAGCCTTGGTGTTCATAATGATACTTTTGTTAACTCTTGAGTATCTCCAATTTCATGGGTCTGTCATTTTATTCTTTCATAAATTTCTATCGATGTTGGTCGGATCTATGGATTCTCACTAGTTCTGTGATCTTGTTGTTCTTGGCTTGAGTGGGGTTCTTTCTTTTCTATCCCTTAAAACCTCCTTAATTCTCATATGAGTGGTTTATCATTCAATGCTTTCTGTTTCTTATTTAGAATAAATTCTCATTGTACTTCTTTACGGTTATCTTTACCTAGTGATGGTATAAGGTGGGGCAGAAATCTATATCTCTATGGGTCTCGACGTCTTTGTTCTAATACTTTGTGTCCTGGTAGAGTCTATTACTTATATAAGGTAGGTATGGGATAGGTTTTATCATAACAACTTCTGTAACCAGTATTATTGAGGGGTAAGAATTTATATAGTTAATGTTGTATCTATATCGGGTTTCTTGGGGTAACGTAATTTAATCATCTCTGTTTACGTCTTTCTTTTACTTACTTGCGAGCCTGAGTTTGGGGTCTAAAATCTTGGAGGATGAGCTTGGAAGGATGGATATTAATGGATACTAATGGTAGTTGCGAGAACTTATAGTAGTAAAGAGAATAGAATAAACCCGAACAAGAGGAAAACCTAAGTACGGTTCCTTCATTTCTCGTAAGATTCTTTCCTTCCTAGTAAGACTCATTCTCTCATCTGAAAATTCCCTTAAGTATACCCAATAGCTCTGAATACCTCTTTTAGGTAGCAAGTTCCCCGAGTAATGAAGAATAGGGAGGAAGATAAAAGAAATCAGAAATCAGAAATATAAGTGAGATTTCCAATAAATAAAAGATGGAAAAGGGGATGAAAAGATTTTAGACCCCAAACGCAGGCTCGTCCTTCCGAGCTCGTCCTCCAAGTAACCTGTAAAATAAAGAAATTGAGAGTGGGGGAGGGGAGGTTAGATCGTTTGAACGATCTAAGTGAGTGTACAATTAAAACAAAACTAATGTGCTTTTATAAAAACTCTTTGTTCTAAAACTGAAGTTGTCACCAGAAAATCATCCTTTATGAAAACTCTTTTCTTATCTGAAAACACAACTTTTCTTTAAGACTTTTCTGAAAAAGCTTTTTTATCTGTAAAACTCCAAGTCTTTCTGTAAGACTTTATTTTTCTTTACTAAAACTCTTTTATAAAACTTGCACCTCTGAAAACTGTATCTCTGAAAACATTTTCTTCTGAAAAACTGGTCACTGGGATCTGTCTCTGAAAAACATGACGCATGGGGGCGTTACGTATCGTCGTCCCCCCATACGCCTAACTAGATCCAGAAATACAAATCCATGACAATGGGGCGTTACGTATCGCTGTCACCCAAGCATGCCACTACATGTTCCTGAAACTAGTGGTCTTGGGGAGTTACGTATCGCCGTCCCCCAAGCCACTGAACTAGAACCGGGGATACGGATCTATGCTACCCTCCAGGCTCTGCATCTAGGATCTAGGGCATCTGCCATCCCTAGTCCTGAACTGATTTTGCACACGATATCTGAGTCCTTCAATTCCATGTCTGAGTCAAGTTACATACTGAGGTGGGTTTTCCCTCATGCCTCGAAAAAATAAAGCCATGCTTTGAAAATATCTCTTTCTAAAACGTCTCTTAAAATATGATCTTTCATGAAATAACTGTAATAAAAATCAACTAACGCCCTAGGTGCGTAAAAATTAGTTTTTACTTAAAATAATGTAAATGAAAAGTTAACTTAGAAGAAAGTGTCCACTCACTCGTTTAGAGTCCTGCTAGCATAGCTTCACTTCACCTAAGGAATTTTTGGTTCATGTGATACCTCACAATTGATAACTCTGATTAGAAAATGAATTGAGGAGGGTATTATGGAATTAAGCTAAGTTTATCGATTTAAGTACTTGTTATCACTTCAAGGCTTATCATACGTATATCATGATGTAATGCATGTATACGAGCTGATATGAGACCCCTACGATGGCCTCTAACATACTAGGGTGGAACTGGAATGAATTTTAAAACTATTTTTGGGGAAGTTCTGATCTTGCGTCGCGACGCAAGGCATTAGGCGTCGCGACGCTTACAATTCCAGAAACGAATGTTTGAAATTTCCCAATGCACGTCGCGATGCAAGTCATTGCGCGTCGCGACGCAGACTTCCAGAAATGAATCCTCATAAATTTCCCAGTACGCTTCGCAACGCTGACCCCCAGGGCATCATAACGTACGCCTATTTTTCAGGTTTTCAACACTTGTTTCTCAACATCTAGTTCACCCAAAATTTTCACCAACACTTTTATACTAAAACCAATACACAATCCATCTCATTACTTCAACTTCATATATTCTAAACCACCATTTCATCATCAAACAACTCTTTAATCTTTATCATTTTTTTTAGTTCAATGTTTAGGATTCCCAAATTTTGAATATTTCATCACACACTAAATTTCTTAATTTTCTAACCATTTAAATGCATATCCTAGCATGCCAATTACTCTAACATGGCATCAAACTCTTAAAATTTCACAATTCAAGTTTTAGGTCAAGTTGTCCTTATCTCATTTCTTGTGATTTCCTTCATCTTTCAAGCTTCCCATGGTTGTTACTCTCATTCTTTGCTTGATGCTTGATGCTTGATGCATGAGCATTTGCCTTTGTTTCTTGTTCTTTCCTTCCTATTTCTTCTTCTTTTTCTTCTATTCTTCTTCTCATTCTCCTTCCACGTTTTCTTCTTTCTCTTTTGAATTTTTTGGGATATATGAATATTATCCCCCTTTTATACTAAGGCTATTTAAAATTAGAAAGATTTAGAAATTTGGAGAAACTTGGAGAATTTACTAGAATGACCATCGGGTACTATTTATTTAATTTTTTATCTGCATTTTCAACCTATTTTTTATTCGAATTTGGAATAATGTTAAACGTAAAAATTGTAGGTCTTGATCTCAGCTTTCCGGAGATATAAAATTTATATGAATCCAAGTTCGTATGAGAAAGTTATGGCCCAAACACCATGGGCTGTCCGGAGTGAAACATCGTACAATTTTGTATTGGAATTTCGAGGAATATATCGATTGTCCCCAAGGTCATTTCATGAGTGTATATGTTTCCATACATAATTTAGGTTATGTGACACTTGCCTCATAATATAACAGTAGTCGAGATTATCAGTCGTTACAGTTTGCATTTAGGTTGCATGAAACACTTGTCTCGTTCATCTAGCGGAAGATTAAATAGAGAGTCCACATCACTTTCATCGTCTATCAAAATGGCCGAGAACCAAAATGAAAATCCACATGCCCGAGTTGAAAACCCAGTTGAACAGTAAGAAAATGAGTCTCAGCATGACGATCTTAATTATCGTAGGACACTTAGACAATTCATGAATCCCGTTAAGAGATGATCACCATCTTGTATTGTTTTTTCCCCAGATGCATCACGTTTCAATTTTAAGCCAGATGTCATCCAACTTTTATCTACATTCCACGGTCTAGAATCATAAAATCCTTATCAACACTTAAGGAAATTTGAAGAGATATGTAACACATGAACAAACCAAAATTACAGCATGAATATAATTTTATTAAAGTTTTTTCCCTTTTCTTTAAAGGATAAAGCTAAAATTTGGCTGCAGAATCTTAGGTCAAGATCCATCCGAACGTGGGATGATTTGCAAGAACAGTTTCTAAAAAAATTATTTCCCCCTCATAGGAAACTCTTTTAAGAGGAGAATCACAACTTTCACACAAAAGTCGAGGGAAACACTTTGCCAATGTTGGGAGAGGTTTAAAGAGATGTTGAATGTCTGTCCACATCACGGGTTTGAAACATGGAGGCTGGTTGCCTATTTCTATAGGGGTTAATACCCCAAGGTAGACAAGTAGTGGAAATGATGTATAAAGGTGAGTTTAGGGATAAAAATATCGAAGATGCACTAGATTACCTAGAACACATAACAGAGAATGCATAACAATGGGACACAGTTGGCACTTATGAGTCTGCTGTAAAACCACAGCCATCTGGTAGAGGTATGTTTAACCTTTGGGAAGACCATGACCTTTCAGCTAAGTATTCATCTCTAGCTAAAAAATTTGAGGCATTAGAAATGAGGAAAAGTGATCATGTCCAGTCAATTCAAAAAGTCACATGTTAAATCTATAATTCAAATGAACATGTCATACAAGTTTGTCCAACATTTCCAACCCTGCAGGAATGTCTTCATGACCAAGTGAGTTCCATAAACACTTCCAATAGACTAAATCCAAACCCATACTCCCAAACCTACAATTATGGTTGGAGAAACCATCCAAACTTCAATTGGAGGAATGATAACCAAGCACAACCATCGCAAAAACCTTCCCAGGAACACCAGAATTTCCGAAATTCCCACCGCCTAGGAAAAGCCTTAAGGATACCTTTCATGCATTCATTGAGAAACAAGAAGCCATCAATAACCAAAATGTGCAAACATTGATTGATCTAAAAGATACTTTCTCCAAAATCACATCTGCTTTGACCATTAATGAGAAAGGAAGTTTCCTACACAACCACAACCAAACCTCAAGAGTCATCAAAACCCTCACGAGGATAGTTCTGGAAGTCAACATATAGACCATGTCAAATTTGTTATTACTCTTCGCAGTGGTAAGGTCATCCACAGACCTATTCTTAAACCTCGCGAAGATGAAAATAAATCAGATTCAGACAGTAAAGAAGGGTTGATGAACCATTACCTGTCGTTGATGATAATAATTTCTCTCATGCACATCCATTTCCACAGACATTAAAAATAAAGAAATTGAACCATTCCCCGGAGATATATGAAATATTCAAACATGTAAAGGTCAATATTCATTTGTTAGATGTCATCCAACAGATACCATCTTATGCCAAATTTCTGAAAGACTTGTGTACCGTTAAAAGGAAATATTATGTAAGAAAGAAAGCTTTTCTAACTGAACACGTAAGTTCTATTCTCTCAACCAATAATGCACTAAAATACTAGGACCCTGACTATCCAATTATTTCTTGTATTATTGGA
Organism: Zanthoxylum bungeanum; assembly: GCA_019454045.1. Taxonomy (NCBI): domain Eukaryota; kingdom Viridiplantae; phylum Streptophyta; class Magnoliopsida; order Sapindales; family Rutaceae; genus Zanthoxylum; species Zanthoxylum bungeanum. The sequence goes on along the minus strand of SKCR01037332.1, from coordinate 20,474 downwards.
AATCAAAAAATTGAACATGATTTGCTCGATCTTGGAGCCAGTGTTAATTTGCTTCCATTTTTGGTTTACCAATAACTTAATATTGGTGATTTAAAACCAACTTCAACTACTCTTTTACTTGTCGACAAATCAGTCAAGATATCGAAAGGAATTGTGGAAGACGTTCTAATACAAGTAGATAAATTCATATATCCAGTGGATTTTATTGGCTTGGAAATAAAACATGTAGCTGCCAGTTATAAGTCAATTCATGTAATACTTGGTCGTTCATTTTTAGAAACAGCTAATGCTTTAATTAATTGCAGGAATGGAATCATGAATTTTTCCTTTGGCAATATGACATTGAAGCTTAATATTTTGAACATGTGCAAGCAACCATACAATGAGGACAGTGAAGACGAGAGCATGGAACTAATTGAACCAATTATGGAAGAATATATTCAGGAGAGTTTTTCTGATCCTACGGAAATATGTGCAGTTAATTTTCTTGAATCAGATACACAATTAGATTCGAATATTCCTAATGATTTTTACTTGATTTTACACAGGTACTGGAAGATGATGTAGAGAAGTAAAATTTTGAGGAACTAGGAATAATGGAAGAAGAAAAACATGAGGAAGCACCCAATCTGGAATTGAAAACTTTGCCAGAAGGATTGAAGAATGCATTTCTTGGAGATGAACAAACTTACCCTATGGAAATTTTTTCCTCTCTCATAAATGATCAAGAAGGAAAAATACTTCCAGACTGGACCCATCTAAGCATGAAAGAAACTTTCGCAAAACTCCATATTCATTTTCTTTTTTTCCCTAAAAATGCTCTGATAAAAATTTAAAATGCGGGCACTGAAAGAATGAGGCTTCTTATGATACATGGTATTCCTAGTAATATTCGTTGGGTAATTGAAGTAAGGGTTCGCCTGGCAGGTGAGTCATATGAATCTTTTATTTCTTATATGTCTGGTTTAGGGAAAAACCCATATGCTAAGAAATGAAAAGCTAAACAATTAGTTGTTTGTTATAAATGTTCACGCTGAACATGCAACACCCGTTGTCGTTCTTTAAGAATGGTGTCTAACAATCGCAAAAATAAAATTCAATTCATTAGAGATGGCTTGAGTAAGGAGTCTTTAGATGATATATCACTGACCCTTGAGACGCATTCTAGTGGACATGTTCATCGAGTAATTCGCAATTTGCATACACAATTTCAAAAAGAAAGCCAACAATACAGTCTCGAGAATCTGACTTTAAAAGACCTTGTTTGCCAATTCATAAGAAAATTGGATTGGAAGCATATCATCGACCCATAGAGGGTGTTCAAGCCGTTACTGGACATAAAACCAGAGAAAAATGTGAGCCACAATCACAACTACCAGTACATATTGTTTGAATTTATTGCTTTGATTTCTTTTCTTTTAAATTACTCTTTTAATTTACTTTAATTTACTATTTTGATTTCCTTACTTTAATTTTAGCCAACAATATCTAAACTTTTTGACTTTCACGATCCATTTTACTGTTTATCTGATAATTGTCATTATACAAGTACTAGTGCTTTTATTACTCACCATTTTTCAGGATCTATAAATTCAGCTCGTCATTTCTCTCTTCAACCCATCTAGATAAGAGATAGAACAAAAATGGAGATAACTTCAAGAAGACGAGTCACTAATATCTGTGTGTTTCGTGGAACTAGCTCTGGAACTAAATCTAAATTTGTTGAGGCTGCACGAGAATTAGGTAGAGTTATGGCAAAAAGAAACATGCACTTAGTATATGACGGTGACAATCTTGAATTGATGGGATGAGTTTCAAATGTCGTGCAAGAAGGCGGCTGTCAAGTTTAGGGGATCGTTCCAAAACCTTTGGTAGACGAAAACCTCATCGGAAAATCAAATGGAGAAGAATGCATTGTCTCAGGTATGTCTGAAAGACTTACTGAAATGATCAATCATGCTGACACTTTTATTGCTTTACCAGGTGGGCTTGGCACGTTGGAAGAAATATTCACAGTTGTGTCTTGGGCAAACCTGAACATTCACCAAAAACCCATTGGACTACTTAACGTTGATGTATTTTTCGATTTTCTTTTTGTATTTCTTGAGGATGCAAAAAGAAATGGAAAAACCGGTAAAAGATATCTTCCTAACTGTAAGAAAAAATGATGATTTAATTGACCAACTTTTAGTTTATGAACCAAAAATCGACCCCATTCTTTCCAAGTTGAACTGGTCTGGTAACAATCGTAGCAAGAAGCGTAGAGTGGACTTGAATCTTAATCTGTAATTTTTTTTCTTTTAAATAGTCGTAGATTCAATTGCCAATTCCACACTAATCAGGTGATGTCTTCTAAACTCTACTTCTTCTTTTTTGGACATTGGGGACAATGTCTCAAATTGGTTGGGGGGATGGCGTAGTGGATTAGATAGTTTTTGTTTTTATGTTTCGTTGCTGTGTTTTTCAAAAAAAATATATTTTTTCTTTTATGTTATTTTTGTTTTGTTGTTATTTTGTGTGTAAAAAAAGTGTTTTGTGTTGATTTTCTTTTGTGTTTTTCAAAAAAAAAAACTGCTACACACAAACTTACAATAAATTTTTGACTAACCAAGTGGAATTGTTGTTCAGAGATGGATGTGTAAGGCATTTTCGCTACTGAGACGCATCTCAAAATAATTCGTAACAATTTATTTTTGTTCATTTCTTTTTGAATCATTTAAGTTTTTTATTTCTCCATAATATTGATTAAATTTGATCTTGATATGCTCTTCTGACATGTACTATCAACATACATGGTAACATATAAACATAGGTTGTAAATGAAAATTTTATAATATTCAGTTCTCTAGTTTGTTGGAGGCAGCAGTTAAAGGCATTGGAATTAGTGTTTTTATTCAAAAACATATAACCATGCTCTTATTTTGTAACCAAAAATCTTGCCTCAGTAAGCGGTGATTGTTCGCGTAAAACAGTAGAGCTTGAGTTAATAAAAAAAAGAGGGAAAAGAAAAAAAAAATTGTGAATAAGTTCGATTTCGTAGCCTCTCTAACTCGAAAAATTAAGTCCGTATGGATGTTTTAACACTTAGTGCCCTAAGGCCAACTGGTATGGGAGTCACTGACCCAAAGCTCATTACATGGGTTAAATAGAAAGTTTAAGGAAATCAGACATTGTTTTTTAATGTCTGATATCCGAGCAATTAAGTCTGTATGGGTGTCTTAACACCTAGTGCCCTAATGTCAACTAGTTTGAGAGTCACTGGCCCAAAGCTCATTACGAGGATCGAAGATACATTAAAAAATATATTTTTGTATTTATAAATAAATTTTCATTACCAAAAAGGTGTGAATACTGATATAATTCTAAGAAGAAAATTTTACTCTTTTTTCAACAAGACCTGTGATTATTATAGGCACAATGAATTGATTGATACTTTCTCTTATGGGTGTATGGTAGAAGGGTAAAAAGTACAGGAGAATTTATTTATATTATCATTTAGAAAGAAAGAAAACAATTATTAATTTGGATAAGAATTTTTTTTAAAGTTTTTGCTTAAATTACTATGGACTAGTAATAAGCTGGTTTGGGGTGTGATGAACACAAAAAAGTGCACATTTATTAAAAGAAAAATTAATCATTTTACACTTATAGTTTCATTAATCCCTGTAATTAAGCACATTTGTTAAATAATAATTATGTTTATGTTTATTGTGATTTTTATATTTTATGTAGGTGAAATAATACTTTGGATGCATATCATTAAAAATGGACTTGATAATTGGATTTTGGAGACCAGAAATTTAATAAGGCGTTCTAATAGTGTACAACTTCGGAAATTCCAACCCTGTGCTATGTTCGTATTTTGGCCATAACAATTTACTCCGATATTGGATTGAAGAAATTTTCTAAATGTGATTGTAAGAGTTTATATATAGGAAATGAAAGGATGTAATCCTTAAGTGAAAAGATTAACCCCTTGGGGTTTAAAGGGAATGGTATGTCCTTTGAAGTAAAGGACATAACCCTTACGAATTGTCTTAATAGACATAAAGGTACCTTTTCAATGGTAACCCTCAATGTCTATAAAATAAGGCAATACATTCTCATTTCAATTCACTGAATTTTTCTATATATAAAAGAGAGTTTCCACCATTGTCTTTGTTTAAGATCTTGTTAAAGGAGTGCCCCTTCTACAAGAAACATCCAAGGAATCCTGAGAGAACACTAGCCACATAGTATCCGTAGAGCACCGTGGCGAGGCTAATAAGTTCTTAAGGATAGAGGTATCTCGACTTATATTTTTTGTTTAATCATCTTCAATATTTTTCTAGGTTTTTCCTTATTTTACGAAGATTTATGGTTTATGTTTAATATTGGCATGATAGTAGATCTGGTTGATGCATGTTAAATTTCGTTTGATAGAACTTAATATCACAACAATCTTAAAAACTTATTACTTTTAGTGTTGTTAGATGAGAATTTACATGTGTTAATAGCCATTTTTCTGGAAAAAATATATTTTGTGCATGAAAAATACGCAAGGACGTTCGAACGCCCGACAAACGCATACGTAAAATTTTGATTTTTCATAATCTCGTTCGAACGCGTCATCAAACGCAACTCGAATGCAAGTCTTCTGCCAAAGAAATTTCGAACACGTATTCAAACGTAACATGAACATAAACTCTCTGGAATATTTCATTCGAACGAGTTTTCGAACGCTACACGAACGCAAACTAGCTGGAATATTTCGTTCGAACGCGTTCTCGAACGCTACATGAATGTGAACTCTCTAGAACACTTCGTTCGAATGCGTTTATGAATGCTCCACAAATGTGAACTCACTGGAAAGTGTCATTCGAATGAAGAAACGAACGTGACACTAACGAAATTAATCATGTAATTACTTTTAGATTAAAATAGACTCAGATTAATCTATATTATCATAATATTAATTTAGTAAAATCATATACTGTGTTACAATAAACTTGATAGTATAGATTTAAGTTAATAGTAGGGTGTTCAATTATCACAAGCATACATATAGTGATAAAGTTGAAATTAATTGTGTGTTGCATACTTGGTTGAGAATTAAAAGTGTAATCTTACACGAGTAATTTCGTCCAAGCTTGATTGATTTATACACCTACACATATAATTCTACACTTACTGAATTGTGAATTGAAGTGTAATACTAAGTTTGAATGTCTAAGGTATTCTATTGAGAAAGTGTTTAAAGGATATTCTATCAAAAAGGTGAAAAGAGCCTAAGTGGATAGGGACTTAAGTGGTTACTCCGGACCCCCTCGTCCTCTGGGAATATTCCTTTATTTACTTATCATAAGAAACCTTAGTCGTAAATTCAAAGACTTATGTTATTTGGTACTACGGTCCAATATAACAACGAGTGGATTCTTAGTATATCACTTAAACAAGATCAATCGTTTGATCGTTGTGCAATTTGTCCTTTATAGACTTATTGATTGCTGTTGGTTTCCAGTTACATATGGCTAGCGGAAATATCGCAGTACCGGTCGCTCATGGAGAAAAAATGGAAAAGTTTAGTGGAACAAACTTTAAACAATGGCAGAGCAAAATGTTGTTCTACCTAACAATGTTGCACTTGGCTAAGTATCTCAAAGATCCTCCGGATCCTATGGGGGAGAAACGGAAACACCCAAGCAACTGCGAGAAGAGACATGGTCGTCAGGTGACTTCCTGTGTAAGAACTACCTCTTGGCAGGACTTGACAATATCATGTACAATGTGTACCAATGTATGATTTCTGCGAAGATTCTTTGGGAATCTCTCGAGAAGAAATAAAAAACCGAGGATACCGGGTAAAAGAAATTTATTGTTGGTAGGTTCCTAGACTACAAAATGGTAGATTCAAGAATGGTAATGCCTCAGTTGGGTGAACTACAATTGATCATTCATGAAATATTGGATGAAGGAATGAAACTCTGCGACACGTTTTAAGTTACAACAATCATTGAAAAGTTGCCTCCATCATGGAATGACTTCAGGAGCTATCTGAAACAAAAAAAGAAGCATATGAGTCTTGAAGACCTAGGTGTTCGATTGAGGATCGAAGAGGACAACTGGATGTCCGAAAAGGCCAGCTACAAGACTATGGAGTCTAAGGCCAATATCGTCGAGGATGGAAAGGGTAGCAAAAGGAGAAAGAATAGTGAAGCTGATTCTTCCTAAGCAAATAAGAAGTTCAAGGGGAAGTACTACAACTATGGAAAAATGGTCATATGGAAAAGGACTGCATAAACAATATGTCTTAGGACAAAGGCAAGATAAAGAAAAACTAGGCCCATGTCACTGAAGATGAGCAGCGAATTGATGAGATCTTAGAAATGAACCCTTCAATAGTGGTAACAGAAGCCAACTTGGTCGGGAATCCGAGAGAATGGTGGGTAGACACTGGGGCTACTCGTCATATATGTGCTGACAACAAGATATTTTCCTCGTATCAGAAGGTCGATGGTGGCGATCATCTGACAATGGGAAATTCGTCTACCTCTAGAGAGGTTGGACAAGGCACAGTGGTTCTGAAGATGACATCCGAGAAGGAGCTTACGTTGAAGAATATTTTTCATGTTCCTGATATTCGAAAGAACTTGGTCTCGGGCTCTCTCCTTAGAAATAATGGTTTTAAGCTTGTATTTGTTTCTGACAAGTTTGTATTGACCAAGAATGATATTTATGTAGGAAAATGATACATCACTGAGGGCTTTTTCAAGTTCAATGTAATGTCTGTCAATCGACACAGTGCTAATAATAAAGCTACAATTTTCGCTTATATTATTGAGTCACAAAATGTATGGCATGGGAGGTTAGGACATGTTAATTATGATATGATACGTAAATTAATTAACATGGACCTTATACCTAAATTTTCAATTGATAACCAACATAAATACGAGGAATATGTTAAAGCAAAAATGCGTAGAGCATAATTTCATTCCATAGAACGAAGTTCTGAACCTTTGGAACTTGTATAATCTGATGTGTGTGAAATGAATACTGTGCAAACAAGAGGCAGTTGTAGGACACAGAAACTGGGTGACGCATGCCGTTCCGGGCTCGCGGCCCGGTTGGGAGTACAGAGTAGCCCGCGGGGGAATAAATCGGAGAATAAACGAGTCACCACCCGATGTGAACTGGGAAAATGATTTAAGGCCGCACTCACCCCTCGCAATGGAAGACCTCAAACCGTTGGGTTCGGAATGGTCCATTACTTATGGCACTTGTAATAAAATGATTTGTGCAATAATTTAATCGAGTCTAGCAACATATATTCCTAAGGGTATTCTATTTCTAAGTTCGCACGCATAAATCAAAAGTTCATCTAAGTTCACATGTAACACATTTTCATATTTACATACAATCTATTTGCATATAATCTATGTCCAAATTTGCATACAACCTATTTACAGACAATCTATGTCCAAATTTGCATACAACCTATTTGCATACAATCTATGTCCAAATTTGCATAGAACATATTTGCATACAATCTATGACCAAATTTGCATACAACCTATTTGCATACAATCTATGTCCAAATTTGTATACAACCTATTTGCATATAATCTATGTCCGAATTTGCATGCATAAAGATAAATTGAAATGCGGCAAGCATACAATGTCATAAGCATATTACATTCATGGACACGGAAATGCAAACAAATGGCAGTTGCACAATCATACGTAATAAAGAGAAACAATTAGGTATATAATGCAAAGAAATAACCAAAGACGCAATTGTACATCAAAATAAATGTGCCATGATGCGATTTGAAAGATAAATAATGGAAGTGAAAGCAAAGAGATGCGACATTTGCCCGCATCTATATATGACTTCAAGTGTCTGATTGAACGTATCTCACATTCAATCGAATGCACTTTGTCCGGCGCGGCAAAACGTCGTGGTAAAGGTAGCTCGTAGGCTTTCTATCCCTCAAAGTGGAGGACCTTTAATCCAACTTGATTTGCCCATGCGCGATACAACATGATGCATGATTATGCAAGAAGATGACATACAAAGAAAAGCAAATAACGAAATAAAAGGTGTGGCGAAGTATCATGGTAAAGGTAGACCGTAGGCTTTTTATCCCTCCAAATAGAGGATCTTTAATCAAACTTACTAAGCCCATGTGCATCACATCATAATGCATATAAAAGTAAAGACAACATTATTGGACTTCGTATCCCTGACTTGACACGTCTTACATTCAACCGAATATGCATTATCCGGCGTGGCAAAGCATCGTGGTGAAGGCTTTTAACCGCTCGACATGGAGGACCTTTAATCCAACTTACTAAGCCCATGCGCTAATAACATAATGCATATAAAAATAAAGACAACAATTTCAGACTTCGTATACCCGATTGAACACATCTTACATTCGACCGAATATACATCATCCGGCGCGGCAAAGCATCGTGGTAAAGGATTTTAACCCCTCGACATGGAGGACCTTTAATCCAACTTACTAAGCTCATGCGCTAATCATATAATGCATATAAAAATAAAGACAACAATATCGGACTTTGTATACCCGATTGAACACATCTTACATTCAACCGAATATACATCATCCGGCGCGGCAAAGCATCGTGGTAAAGGATTTTAAACCCCTCGAAATGGAGGACCTTTAATCCAACTTACTAAGCCCATGCGCTTTATCTCATCATTACACAAACAAATAACATGCAGAAATTAAATAACGGATAATAAACAAACAAGACAAAATAAATCGAAATATGTGTTGTGGTAAAGGATTATTATCTGATGTGATTTATTCGATCATCACATCGCCACAATGTATGATGCGAACGAATCAGATGAATAGTCGAAGTATGTATCTGGATCGTTGATGAGACCATTAATTCTTTAGCCTGTGCTGAAGCCTAGCTTAGCTGCTAACAGAACTATATCTAATCTAATTAGATTTATTATCGACCCAAATGGCTTCTATTGCTGCCTTAGCCGCAGCAATAACCCGTATTTGTTGTTTATTCGGTAAAAATATCTTGCTTGGAAGATTTCCAGCTCACTGTACCGTTATTCAAACTTTATAGTACCTTTATGCGACTTATAGTCGTCTTTATCGGTTAGGAAACTTGCAACAGTGATCCCAGTCACTTCAAGTTCTCTTTCTCCATAGTTTAAGATAGCATCCTTAGTTCTTTAAGATACTAAAGGATGTTCTTAACATCAATCCATTGACTATCACTTGGATTGGCTCGATTATGAATCTATATGCTCAAAGCGTATGAGACACCAGGTCACGTACATTTTTCAATGTACGAGTTCTCGGAGAGTGTTAAAAACTTTAAATCTATTCCAGTAGATCTTTATTCCTAGAATAAAGGTTGTTTCTCCCAAGAATTCTACGGAGAATTTTCTCGAAAGCCAAGCTTTCACCGATTATTATTATGGGAATATCATTTCCAAGAAATGACATATTATCATTATTTTATAGGACATTTACTGTCAGTGTGCTCCCACTAACCTCCTTATATACACAAGAATCATTTCGTTTTGAATTAAATCATATACTATTATGATTACATCAAAACGATAATTCCAAGAACTCAATGCTTGCTTCAATCCAACCATGGATCGAATAACCTGCAAACCTTTTTTGCTTGTTTTGGTACGAAAAAACCAACAGGATGTTTACAACATCCTCCAAAAGGTTTCCATTTAAGGAAAGCGATTTTCCCGTTCAGCTGTCATATTTCATAAATGAAAGATACAGCATTAGCAAGCATTATCCAAATGGATTTACCATGGCAACAGGTAAAAGGTTTCATCTTAATCGACACAATGTTGATAACGATACCTTTCCGCTACAAGCCTAGCTTTGTACGTTAGTATGTTGCCTTCCATGTATGTCTTCCTTGAAGACTTATATAGTACCAACAGGCACAATGCCTTGCGGTACAGTAACTAGTGTCCAAACATAGTTAGTATACATGGAATCCATTTCGGATTCATGACACTTTGCCATAATAGGGAGTCGATAACTTGTATCAATTCCTCATACGTAGTCAGTTCATGTTCCTCAAAAAGATTGACATCTTTATGAGGTGCGATCAGAAAATCATACCCCATGTTGTCTTCTGACTCTATCCAACTTACGCGATTCTTGTGTATTCGAAGATTACTGGTATAGTTTCATCTTTGATGAACTATTTGTGTTCCATTAGGAATCGGTGCCTGGAACAGTATTACTCTGATTTTCATCGAGTCTTACTTTCCTCTTACTTACCACTGCATATAGGTATTCCTCTTAGGAAAACTGCATGGCGAGCAATAATTAAACTGTGCTCTTGTGAGTTGTATAAGTACTATAATTTGGTTTCCCTAGGATAACCAACAATTGGCACTTATCCAATTTGGGTTTTAGTTTGGTATCATCCAAACATATGCCCAGCATCCCAAATTGTCAGGAATGAGAAACCTGGTTTCTTTCCTATTCATATCTAATATGAATTTTGTCAAACAGATTTTTATGGAACCTTATTCTAAATAAGTTTTGCACTGTTTAAGTGTATCCGTTGAAGGAAATGGTAGCTCAGAGCGACTCATGATTAACCTTATCATGTCCAACAAAATTCGATTTCTCCATTCGGACACATCGTCAAACTGACGTGTTCCGAGAGGAGTCCTCATTGAAAGAATACTATACTCTTTCAAGTATATGACAAACTTATTGCTTAAGTATTTTCATCATGGTCTAACCGTGATGGTTTAATACTTTAGCCGATCTGTTTGTCTACTTCGTGTCGAAACTTTAAAAGTTTCCGATTTGTGTTTCAAAAGAAACACATAACCATAACGCGACGCCACATCCGTAAAGGTCACGAAATCATATCCACCTCTAGCCTAGCTAGACATGGGCCCACTTGCTTCACTATGAACTAGGGCTAACAGATCGGTGGCAGTTACACTTTTACCAAGTAAAGGTGTTATAGGCACTTTGCCTAATAAACTAGATTCGTAGACTTTATTTAAATAGGATCAAATCAGTCCTAGTACCCACTCTTCGAAAGTTTGGATATACGAGTCTTATTTAATTGTGTCCCAGACAACAATGCCACAATAAAGTTTCTTCTGATCAAATCAGTTTGAGCTATTTGTTTGTTATGTTATATGTTTGAGATTTATTTATATTCAAAATATAAATTCTGTTATTCACATCTAATGTGTTTATCGCAATATCATCTTTATAAAATAAAACACATTAGTGTTCTAGAATATAAAGGTACACCCGCATCGGGTTAGACACTGATATAGAGATAATGTTTCTAGTCAAACTAGTTACATTATAACAGTTTCCTAATTTAAGTACACACATGAAGGGTAGTTCCTAAACTTAGTCTTCTACGGTTAAAACACTAACTTTCGTCCCGTTTCAGATTCGTAGATTAATCTCAAATGAAGTCAGTATCCTGCTCATAGCGGATTCTGCACATCAGTACATATTGATGTATCACACTAAGTATCTAAAATCTAATTTAATACTAGTAGTGAATATATTTATGACAAACATATTTGAAGTCAGAGCCTTGCCCGTCTTCAATTCCTTCATGTCTGCTTTGTCCAAACGGCAGTCACGCTTCCGCGATCCCGTTTGCTACAATTAAGGCAGACATTTTGGGATATGTCATTTGTCTTCCCAGAAGATTAATAATGATTTTGCCTTTGCCCATTTCCGACATTCCAGAAGCCTTTGGCCAAGCTTTGGCCTTCTAGAATATCGAAATAAAGTGCGCCTTGCGCTACTTGCCTTATTGCAAACTTTGGCTTTGTCTCCTTGAGAATAGCCATTAACTCTCCAAGGTTTATGTATTCCAATTTAGTACTTCTAAAATCTAAGTATAGATTTATGAAGATCCTTCAATTTCATTATCATACTTTAAGGATCTAATCCTTAGTTCTGTATAAGAAATTAATGAGTCTAAGCGACAAGCATAATGGATTAAGCACTAAAGTTATCATCACATGAATCTTCCAAAGATCATGCTCTACTATTTGCTTAACTTCGGGCTTAGGCCTAATATGTTATTTTATCAAATAAAGTAACTTATTAGTTTTCAGGACCATCCTGAAATTTTATTCCCAATTTGAAAATTAAACCATTAAATACATTTTCCCTAGGGTTATGTTTTAGATGCTAATCTTTCAATTTTATCTTGATTCTAATAGTCCAACTATTTAATCAACGATTTTCAGTACTATTTATTATAATGATTACTATAGTCCAACTATATAATCAACTATAATTTTAATAGGTTAAATTCAATTATATTGATTACTATAATCTAATTATAAAATCAACTATAATTAACTAAATCAAATATATTGATTACTATAATCCAATTATATAATCAACTATAAATGAAATAGTTTGAATACAGTCCAACTGTTTTATTAAAACAATGATTTAAATATTAGTCCAACTAACATTTAATTTATATGACGAAATAATATGATTAAGCGCGTATGGCAAGTAATTAAACGAATATTGCAAATTTAATTTTTGCCTCCCACTATTTTTCGACGAGCCTTTAACCCTCTGTTGAGTACTCGGGAAACCGTGTTTCCTAGTGGGCTAAGATCCCGTTAAATGTCACACAATCTTGACTTTGGCCAAAAAATTGTATGATAATTAACTAGGTAGATCTCTAAGATCAATTGGATCCCATCCAATTCCTAGATCCAGTAGGGGGACATCCAAGTCCGAAACATATATCTTATATATGCCAATATATCAAATATATTGCCTAACCTTCTTCCTCTGAATCAACTAAGCCTTGGCTTTGGCACAACAAACTTAGTGATCCCAGTTAAGCGTGACCCATTGACCTTGGAAAGCTTCGTAATCAATGTCGATGGACAAGAAGTGATCTTGACTTTGGCCAACAAATCACAACTTGGACAAGACACCGATATGGAACAAAGCCTTTATGATTCAAACACATCCTCGACGGACAAAGGCCTTGACTTTGGCCAACAAACCAATGCCAGTCTTTGATCCTAAGTAAGAATCACTCAATGGAAGGAAAAAACGCTTAATATTATTTTAGGGTTTTTCGCGTGCAAATTGGCAACCAATTTATTATCTTTGTTAAGGTATCATCATCATACACCCTTAAGCATGCATTCTAAACACATAATAAGGCACGTAAATAAATATAATAATGATATGCGGATGGATACTTAACACATTGATCCTAGATCAAATCTCTCACTTTTCCTCTCTCCCACTAGCACAAGTATTACTTCTACCTCTGTTACATAACACTTCTAAAGAAACCTCATTTACATTGAGGGGAATAGGTGAGAAGAGAAATACAAAGAGTATGGAGGTGATAGGCTGGACACGCAGGTCCAATTAATAAATTCTAAATTTATTACAATAATTTCCAAAATTACCCTACCCATCTAATATCCATCCGATATACATTATTCATGCATCGCAACCATGTATTCACACAAGCATGTTATCAATCAATCTAATCCAATTAATTAATCTGATAATTAATGATCATCCAATGTTCAAACAACGATTTGATTTTGTGCGAGTCAAACTCGTTTTGCGAATAAGTACTCAAAGTACGAATTCTTGAATTAAATGAAACTACGACATTAAATCCAATTTAATATGTATTTAATACTAATCCACTATTTAATTCCAAATTAAATATTACACTTTATTAACGAACCTTTACGACTTAAATTCCAAATTTAATCGTTACGGGTCTCAAAGCCCGATTAACGTCCAACGTTAATTTAATTAAAGTCCAATGGGCTTTCAATTAATTTCTTAAGGCATGGACTTTTGGTCAACTTGGGTCAAACCCAATAACCAAAGCCCAATCAAGGAATAACCCCATAAGCCTAGAAATCAATTTAGGCCCATTAGGCCCAATTAAATTATTAAGGTCCATTAGTCGCATTTGGACTTTATGGAAACGGTTTTGGGCCCAATTGGATCCAACCAATTTAGCCTAAACCTAACTTGGTACAATCAAGCCCAATAAAGTCCAATAACAACTTCACGAGCCCAAATCCAATTTAAGCCCAACATAATTAAATTACAAAATTACAATTTCACAATTTAATTACTCAAAGTGTATTTCATAATTAATTAACCAAATTAACATTTCTAAAACATCAATTAGCCTAATTAATTATGCTTATCTACATTAAAACATGTCCAACATATTTTAAAAAAAAATCAAACCCATATACCATGCTTCAAGTCTCGACTTTGTGGTCCAATTAAATCCAATTCAACATCCCAATGATTCCAACTCATCCAATGAATCAAAAATCAAAAAATCCAAGACATTAGGGCATCATGAGTATTCGGCCAAGCCAACCCATTTGGGGAAAATTGTTCCAAACAATATTTCATGAAATTGATCCAATCAAACTTCAATACAACATCATTTAAGCATACTTAATCAAACAATTTAACCAAATCATGCTCAAAATCAATTTACCCTATTTTAACCCTAAATTCAAGTTTCATTTGCTTTTACTCGCTCTGATACCATTGTTGGAGTTTCTACGGTTCCGAGGATCGATTATCAAGCATAAAACAACATGTGAATACATCGAGGAAGTTGCGGAATACTCACATCGATCGGTTGAGGCGATGCGGTGAAGAACAAAATCTTTTTTATGCTCTCCTTGTAAGTCTCGGCAGTGGGCTTGTTTGGTGTCCTCCAAGAATCGGCAATGGTCCTCCATGCAAGCTCCAAGCTTTGTGATGAAATTCCATGCTCACAAGTGCGGTTCCCTATCACCTTCGCAAGACCCAAATAGTGTGCTAGCACTTAGGAATTTTTGCTACAAAAATTCCTTATCTTCTCCTTACTTTTCTCGGTCAAACCAGTGAAGGAAAGAAGAAGAAAGTGGCATGTGGCCGTGAGAGAGAGGGAGAAGAATTGGCTCCAAAACCGTGAGCCAAAAGGGAAGAGAGAGAGTGTTATTAGTTGTATATTTTGGTAATTGATTTTCCAAAAATCATATACATAATTTTTGGCTTTCAAAAGTCAAACCAATTAAAGCTTTGCCAACAACTACCATCAATCAATCAATCAATCAAATTGTCACATCACTCAAAGTAACATGTGATTTGACGCTTGATGTGACTAATGATTTGACGCTTGATGTGACTTGCGTGCAGCACTCGAATTCGAAATGCGAATGCACTCGCAAACATTCCCGGGCTCGGGTTCGCTAATTCCAAATTAACAAATTTTCTGTTGCGACGCAATTAAATGATTATGCCTAGCAAAATCATTATTCACGTCGCTAAAGAATTAATTCTAAATTAACTCGTTCGCTCGAATTAAAATCTAATTTCAATTCCGCGTCGAAATCCAATTTCGTATAATATATCGAATATATTATTTTATCGATTAATTCTAAATTAATCATTCTCTCTCTTTAATTAATATTTTATCCTAGATAAAATATCTCTGTAATTAATCCCAGATTAATTTTCTCTTTCATCTAATTAATCCCAGATTAATAAAGTGCGAGTCATACGTCATCGGTGAATCTTCAGGAAGCAACCCATGAGATCCCCGGATATGTTGGAAGTAAATCTGGTCGTCGGACTATCCGAACACGTAAGTACCTAGTACTACGTTTGTACCGATTTACAAGACAAGGTTGGTTTCTAGCAAAGCGCCATGCCTACCCAATTCTTCAGAAATATCCTTACAGGAATAAGTGATCTATATCAGGCGTAGTATAGGTAGTATTGCGTATTTCGATCCAGTATCAGATGATCACATGCAAGGTCTGGGGCTGGTACAATGTCTGCCCCGTATGAAGAATATATCGGATCACTAGCAACTAGTCTCTTTATTATCGGATAATCATGACCAAGTCATATTATCCCGATGGTTGCAACCCTTAGAGAACCAGTTCTGTATCCCTGCGCGATCATCATCTCCATATGACTAGAGTGATACTTCCGTCTTGACATCACACCCAACACATTACGATTCTCAATATACCCAGCAGAGGCGTACACAGAACCTGTTAAAGCCCTGGACGACCAAAACCAAAGTATATTGATTGTCGCAAGTATTAGCGGTGCAAGTCTCAGGTTAAGACCAAATACACCTACCCTGATTTCGGACTTCCATAGACATATAGTCATACTACCAATGGAATTCCGATGGGGTTTATCCAGAGCGAAGCTGTTTCCCGTACCATCGGTAAACACAACATCCTATTACACTTGCATGAGTATCCTATACCCAAATATATGAGAACTATACCGTTATGCCCTCACAATGCGCACAAGTGTAATACTAGTCTTTTACGCATTATCGATGTCCAATCTCGATAATACTCTGACTAGGGATATTTAATGATTAATCCTTCGTGGACTGATACTGTCTCATATCATCTCAATCCAGGAAGTAATCATATGGACCTTTCATCATTTATATATCTTGGTGATCTAATCACAAATGATAAAAGAGCAATTTCCTTTGTCACATAGTTAATTTGTACAACATCACCATGATTTGTACAAATAGTGACGCTATGGGTCATAACTGTCCAACACATATCTGCTGATCAAAATTCTTTGATCAGAAGGAAAATAGAAATAATAACCCATCGAATCTTTGGGATACCCAATAAAATGACACTTTTCAAATTATAGTTCCAATTTTTCTAAAACGACTCTCTTAAAAAAAGCTGGACATACCAAATCTTTAAATTACCTAAGTTATGTTATTTATCATACCATATCTCATACGAAATTTTAGGGACCGATTTGAAAGTAACTCTATTAAGAACATGTAAATCGGTCTGAATAGCATATCCCCACATTGATGTTGGTAAGTCAACATAACTGACCATAAATCATACCATATCTGATCATATATAACTTTTATACTCTTTCCTATTTGTTTCTATACTTCAGCTTTAAATTCTTTGAACTTTTCAAAAGAATATGATTTGTGTTTCATTAAGTACAAATAACCATATCAAGAATAATCATCGATAAAGGTAATGAAGTATTGAAAATATCCTCTTACTATTATATTGAATGGCCCATATACATATGTACGGATAAATTCTAATATATCTTTGGCCCTTTCATTTCGTCTAATGAAAGGTGACTTGGTCATTTTTCCAAGTAGACATGATTAACAAGTTGGGTAAGGTTATGAATCTAATGACTTAATCGAACCATATTTACCCAATTTTGTAATCTTTTTGTCTATTATATAACCTAATCTTAAATCTTAAATGCCAGAGATATTTAGTATTGATGTTATATCTAGGACTTTTATTAGTGATGGAATTACATTATTTGTTATTATTCTCCAGTATTTGTAAGACATATAAACCATTTGTATTTATTGCAGTGCCAACAAGTTTATTCCTCATTAATAAAATGAAAGTCATAATTATATTAAGTTAAAATAGGAATAGACAAAATGTTCATTTGCATTAGAAAAATATAAAACTTTATTCAAAGTAATAAAATGTCTTGAAGGTAGACATAGATGACATGTCTCAATCATGGTTGCAACAATAGTTGCTCCATTTCCAACTTTCAAGACCACTTTGTCTCCCTTGAGTAAACTCTTACTTGTTAGAATATGCGAAGACATATAAATATGTGATGTTGCTACAAAATCTAATATCCAAATATGAGAATCAAAACTAACTCTAAATTAGATTTCAATAACAAAGAGAAATGACATACTTTTGGCAGGTTTCTTCAAACTTGCTAGATAGAGAGGACAGTTCCTCTTCCAGTGACCAAACTTCTTACAATGGTAGCACTCATCATTTTCCTTCTTATTCTTGAGGTTAGTCTTGGACACACTTTCAGTGGCCTTCATAAGCGGCACCCTTCTTGTCTTTTTTTTTTTTTCCATTCTTAAGACGATGCATGATAAGAGCCATCTCTTTATCACCACTACCACCTTTCATGGTTTTCTCATATAACTTGAGAGATCCATGAAACTTAGCTAGTGAAATAGTAGTTCTAATCAACTTGTTCATATTGAAGTTGGTGATGAAATCTTTGAAGGTATAAGGAAGTGAATTGAGAACAAGATCAACTTTGATCTTGAAATCAAATACCATATCAAATGTTTCAGCTTGCTTAATCAAATTGATCATCTTCAACACATGATCTGAAACAGATTACCATTTTGACATCCTCATCCTGAAGAGTTTGCTAGTTACTTCAAATCTAACAGTGTCATTGCATTCACCATACATGTCACGTCATAGTTTCACAAGACGCGACCAGCAGGAGATAGGGTTACCACCTCCCTAAGCCTCATAACATGCACAAGCATGATTTGAAATGGTATATTCTTATCCAGAATTATACATACAATCATTCTAATATACACTAACACTAAGTATGTGTGACTTGAGCAAATCCTACTAGGTACTACTACTCAATCATACGTCATTATACTGAATTTTTATAATGTGCATGCTTGCTGTGTTTGGATAAAATGAGTTTTCTATTTCATACATCGCCTAGGTATTCATGGCTTATGGGTATCTAACTTGTTATAAATTATATTTTCTTCCTATATGCATACATTATTGAGAACTGGATGTGAGCATGCATCATCACACATGAACTGTTCAATACATATTAACCATAACTTGAATTCACATTCTAAATGCATGTTATTCCCTTATGTACCTGAATAAATTTTACTGTAATCATATATTAATGCACATGGTTCTCAATATAAATGTTTAAAACTTAGATCACATATATTTTAAATTCTAATTACTTAGACTAACACATAACTTTATGAGTGAGCCTTGACTTTTCCCTAATGACTGCAGCAGCAATTATCCACCATCTCCAAGCTCCTACTCTTAATGTATAAGCGAAGTGCCTCCAAAGACTAAAATTAGGAAAAGTAAGTCATGTGAAAGACTTAATAAATAAATTCTAAAACATATTGTAAATGAACTTGAGAGTATATATTTATCTCTATATACTTATACAACTGAGAGATGTTACGTCAAACCTAAATTCTAAATTGAATGTGACAACTATATGAGATTTTATTACAATTCGAAACCTAAAACATAAATGAAAATTGAAGCATAAAAATACAAAACCACTTATTACGGAAGGTGTATCATGACTCTAATACCATGATTAAATATCGTGATTGAACATGGAACCGTAAAACGTAATCCGAAGGTGTACCTGAACACTACATCATGGACTGGAAACATTAACATGAAAAAATATTTCAAAACTTAAACTGTAAATATAAATATCGACCGTGCAACATCATCTGAAAATATAGCTGAATATTTATAACATGTATGCAACTGTAAACATGAAAATTATAAATTGTAAACCGTAAAATATAGTCATGAACTTGAAAACAGAATTTGAAGTAAGAAAGCATAAACATAAACTGAAAATGGTACATGTGTCTATAAAACTATATTTCCTAAAAACCATATACATGAACTAAAATTGCATATGCAACGATCGGGATTAGGACGTCTCCCTCGCATCTCCATACATACCGAGATTAGGTCATCGTCCCTGCATACACTTGCACATATCAAGCAAGAATCAAAAGGAAAACAATTAGAGATTTCACATATTGAAGATTGACAACCTTCATGATTTATCTTCTTTATCTCATATTTTCTTATTCTTTCGCTTATGTTTATTATGTTGAATTCCATTGAACTTTTGCTTATCTTCCTCATCATGAAGTAGATTTTGTTCTAAGATTACAATGGAAATATGAACCTTTATTGATTGAATCTTTTTATAATTGATTTGTGACATTCTATGTAAATTATTTATCATTCCTTATGCTTAATGCTTTCAATTACTTGATCACCAGTATGATAGTTGTGGTAAACCCTAACAAACTTAGAAAGTGAATTTTGGTTTAGCCATGGGTATTGATAACGCGTGATCGTATTCGTAGAATCGATTCCGTACAGGATATGAATGTACCTGCAAGACATGCGTTGCCATAATTAGAACTTGATCATAATGAATTTGGCTTTGATTAATTACCAAAAGAATTTAGGTAATTGAACTAAGTTTAGCGTTTCTACATGACTATCAGAAGAGATTTGTAGATAATTTTATATTATAGGTTAATAACTCATTATAGTTTATCAATTATAAAGAGATGAGAAAGATTTAAGGAAATGTTGTGGGGAAGTTGTGATCCTAAATCTTTCTTATCTTGCTACTTTCACGTGCTTATTATTTACTTTAATTTTGCTTTAGTTTGCTAGTTAATAACTCTTATTTCATAATTGCTAATCTAAATAAAGTTAGGGTTGATAAAATTTTGATATTTGACATTAATAATAATTTATCGTGGGATTGATATCTTTCTATATTACTTGTACGATACGTGTGGGTACGTGTTAT